>JANHFM010003702.1:32448-50374 GCA_032468115.1 Grayia smithii
CAGCTCTGCTGGCTGGGGAATTCTGGGAGTTGAAGTCCACACATCTTCTGGTGGCCAAGGTTGAGAAACACTGTTTTAGACTATGGGTGATGTAAACAATAACCCCAGAGAATGCTAGGGAATATGCCACTGGCCGCTGATGCAGAACTGCAGAAAACAATTTAAAAAGAATTCCAAATTATACATAAGAGTTCTCCAAAAGGAAACCATGTAGCAGTTCTGGAGAATATTTCCACCAGTCCTGTGCTGAATATTATATAGCAGAACCTGGCAGGAACATCCCTTCCTGCCCCAGCTTTATTCGTAGGCAAATTGCTCGAAGAGGTCTATAATAAAAATTTGGATAGTACAGCAGTGTTGCTGGAAGAGTAGCAAAAGTATATATACATTCCAGGTCTCTTTGAATTAGCCATAATCACATATGTAAGCCATTTTGGACAAAAATATATATATATATTTTCTTATAAAAAATTGATCAGCATACTTTGACTTCAAATTTGACTCAGTGTTAGGAAAAGGAATGGATCCAATTAAGATAAAACAGATTCCAATGGGGGAAAAAGAAATCAAGTATAAAATTAGTTTCACACGTATTTACCCCCAAATTCCATTCTTCCCATAAGTTTCAAAGTTAAAACTGTTGCTGCTACCAGAAAAGCTTTGAATTGTCCCATTATAAAACATGGCCTAGACATTGCAGTGTCAATTCACTGGAAGAACATTCAATTCCAAAACTTGAACAAAAGTAGTTTTAGAGTTCAAAAAAATGACCTTTGGATTCGTATGTGGATTCCTTTAAAATAAGCAATAAAAAGAAGGAAAAAAAGCATTTGATCAGCATTTCCACCCTTATCCCAGCTTTATTTGTGCAGCTAAAATCCTTCATTCGATCTGATTGGTTTATAATCTTTATTTGCTAAAATTGGCAAAGTTGGCAAAGGCATCTTGCTTAGGTTGCACAGTTCCAGGAGTCATAGAGGATGCCACAGCTATATTAGGAACTCCCATGCCCATTGTACCCGACAAACCCATTCCAGAAGTTGGCATTGCCATGTTCACATTCATTCCCATCATGCCCTGGTTCATCATAGGGTTAGGGCCTCCCATGGAAGCCATCCCCATTGTGCTAGTCATTGTGGTAGGCATTCCCATCCCCCCGGGAACAGGGCTGCCCATCAATGCGTTTGCTGGAGGTCGAAGAGGCATCATGCTGGGGGGTGAGTTGAGGCCCAAAGTTGCAAAATTCTGAGTCATCACATTCATAGGTTGTTGCATATCTGGAAGAAAAATGTGGTTTAAGTATAAAGCATTTTAAATGTTTGCTGTCTTACTTATTTAAGGCAAAACTTTTCTCTCTTTTCCCTGGAGATGTATTCAAATCAAAACTTCAAATAAATTAAAATTCAAGTCACAACCTTTAGAGCACCACTCTATACCTTTCTAATATCTAATATTACTATATAGTATTAACTTCTACTTGTTGCCGCTTTCCTGCATCCAAATTTCAGCTTCTCTTTCTATTCCCTTATCAATCAATAAATAAAATCCTTATCAACATATTTTGATGTTGAGTTATCTATACACCTGTAGCACATTCTCAACCTCACTGGGGGGAAAAAAACCTAATTTCCTTTTCTGCTTGAATTTCTCTTATCTCTGACTGGAGGACATTATAATTAGGAAGAAGAGTAATTATTGCCTGGAGAGATGAATTTGGGATTTCCCAAGTGTTGGGGAAAAGAGGTCAACAAAAGAAGTAAATGGGTATGATATACCACTAGATTAAATATGGCTACACTTTGTGAGCTTTCAAACTGACATCATCTTTACTTACAATTATGCTTGCCTGCTGCCTATTGGCAAACCAAAATGCATACTGGTAGATTACAAAAGGTTCAGATCCAAAACAGAGAAATAAAGAGTTATCACTTTCTGATATCTGGAAATGACATTCATGATGATTTCCAACATTTCCAACATTTAAAGATAGGTTAAAGCTAACACAAATCAACCAACCATGTAATTGTTGAGTACTACTAATTTATATTGTACAACAGAATATAGCAGAATGGGAACCAATTAATTCTAGTCAATAGTTCCTGAATAAGCTTCATTTTCATTTCCAACATCCCTCAATCCAAACTCCTTTTGCATCGCTATCTATACTTTCTCTATATAAAAATTTCTATGTTTAGGTGACTACAAGCTTTAAAGGAAGCATTAAAAAATCATTATTCAATTCATCTCAATACTATCTGTTTTTACCGGAAGCAGTTTGCCAGCCAGAAAAATCAGCATTTTTTCCCTTGAGATTGTATTTGGTATCTTATGGGTGCAAAATCATAATTTACTATTGAACTGGCAAAGCCTACATTTATTTGTCTCTATTGAGACAAAATATTAAAAGCACTGAAACTGAAGTTATGTAAAATATTTTCAAAATGAAAGATATATTTTAATCTTACACAAACCCATTCAGAGGGACCTGCTTTAGAAACATGCATGAACAGATAGGAGAGAATGGTTGCTTACTCTGTTGCTGAATCATTGTGTTCAGTGACGGCTGCTGGGGTTTTGAAGGCTGCATACCAGGAACTAAATTGTCCAAACTGATATTTACACTGGGATCGGACCATGTTGAAGGCAGAGTTTTGCTTACATTTTTGGGGACCATCTCTGTGCCCAGATTATATAGTGGATTAGGCTTCTGTATCATTGGATTAACACTTTGCAAAGGCTGGAAACATTGAAAAGAAATTTTTAAGAGTTATGAGATTCATTGCTTTAATGGTCTAGTATTTGACACAGGAATAACCTACAAAGTTTGCACAGTATGGGATCACAGATCACAAAGGACACTGACAATTTAATTTAGGGGAGGCCTACCAGGATAGTAAGGGGTCTGGAAACCAAATTCTACGAGAAGAACTTGAATATGTTTAGCCTGTAGAACAGATGTCCAAGTAGCAATATGATAATATCTGAAAAGGGAATTGACTTTTTTCACAAAAGAAGAATTTGACTTATTCTTTATTGCCTCAGAGATGAGGCCTGGAACCAGTGGGATAAAACTATAAGGCTTTATAGTGATCAGTCAGAAACAATTTAGTGAATCCTACATTGGGCAAGTAGCTGGTCTAGATGACTTTGAAGTCCTTCCCAACTCTTTCGATTTTCTTCTGGAATTGAATCATTAGTTTATGCCAAACCAGAAACTCAGAAAAATCTTCTTCTTTCTCCCATCCATGTTTGACCTCTCCAATTATTTTTTGAAATCTTTTTAAATTAGATGGAAATTTACCTAACTAAAGGACTAATATTTTGTAATTGAGCAATTCCCTCTTCAAGCTCTTAACACAGGAAACAACTGACACGTTTTCCAAACCATTAGAATGTTACAGCTAGAAATTCTACACTACGTTCTGTTGCTTTAGAACGACTCTTTTTTCTACTTAAATGAATCTCAAAGAATAACGATCAAAGTAAAATAGGCTAGAAAATACTCAGAACAGATAAAATAAGATAAGTATTTGTCTAAATTATTCAGACACTGTTTCAAACATTGAATAAATGGTGATTAATGGCTTGCAGAACAATTATATACCTGTGACCTTGACATAGGTAGATTAATGCTGACAGTGTTAGAGCCCATCATGGAGAAATTCATGCTTTGAGAAGAGGTCATTGTGGCTTGGGAGGTACCCATCAAATCAAACATGTCAGCAGAATTTGCAGCAACTGGAGATTGACCAAGACCCTGCTGACCAGAGCTGCCAAAGAGCTCAGCACCTGGCTGAGCAGAGCTACTGAAGAGTTCTCCAGCTGGAGCAGCTGGGCATGCAGCAACTTGGTTGAAGGCACTCCAGTCACCAAATTCTCCATTCCCACTTGTAATTGTACCTGGAGAGGGAAAAGAAAAGAAACCTTTTGTAAGTCAAATAAATGACCCGTTATATGAACTGATACAAATGGGAATTGACATTTGTCCACCTAGATTAACATCTGCAGGTAGAATCTTCATTTGGGCCCTACTCTCCCTCATGAATATTCTAACCACTTGAAAATGGTAGCAAGAAAATGACAAATTCACTCGCCAATGGCAGAAAGTATGGCTTGGAAGTTTATCAGTAGGATGCAAGTTCCTGGACAGTATAACATCTAACCCACAAGTGCATGATAGATAGAGAAGGCAATAGAGGTTCAGTATTTAAATCGTTAGTACTGAAAAATGGGGAGCCTTAGGTAAAACAGAAAACACTGACTTAGGCTGAGGCTTTGAATCAATCACTATAAACAAGAATGGTCTCACGGTCGTAAGTAATAAAAACAGCAATTTGTTCAAACTCATCCGATTACATATAAATTATTTGCTGTACGAAGAGTTATTAAATCAGTATAGCTAAGTGGGATACCAATAAAATAATGGCTTTCAAATTCAACTGCCTCTGGGTGTTTATCTCACCTCTGTTGTGCTGGTTGACAGCATTATATAGTATTTATTTAGCACTCTGCGGGTGCTTTGATAAATATGCATTTAAAGCTCTCACACACATTCAAATCTTTCCACAGAAAATACTGACTAGCTCTCCAATTACTTCTGTTCTTTTTATAGAGGAATCTATTTCCATATTTTATAAAAGTACATTTAACTTGAATAAACGTACAAGTAATCCTAGACATATGACCACAATTGGCCAGGGATCTGGGTCAATAAGTGATGTGGTTGTTAAGTGAGTTATCGTGTGTCTGAGTCTGATTTTTGCAGCCACAGTCCTTAAACAAATCGCTCTGTCACGTGAATCACACAGTTTTTCAGTGAATCTAGCTTTCTCAATTGACTTTGCTTGTCAGAAGCCAGTTGAAAAGTTTGCAAATCAAGGTTACATGGCTGCAGGATATTGCAACTGTCATAAATGGGAGTCGGTTGCCAAACACCCAAAATGCTATTACATGACTATGGGGGTGATGCAATGATTGTATTTTTAAGGATGGGTCATAAGCCATCTATGGTCATGGTAACTTCAAACCATTGTTAAAGAAATGGTCATAAATGGAGTGTTACCTGCATAAGCAAACCTTATAATGAAACTGTATTGATGAAAGCGAAACTTACTCTTTTAAAAAAATGTGAAATAGATTTTGATGATAAATTTCATTTATTAGCCACTGATTAATATTTAGTCACACATAATGAAAGGAAATTTTGATTAATAAACGATTAACCAATGATGTTTGTCCCATACTTCAACCAGGATGGTAATGGACAGCAATGTTGCTTATTATACAGATTTACAACTTGCAACTAACATTTTATATTTAATGTCAGGCAAGACTAAAAGGGAATAATTCAGGATTTTTTCATGAATTACACAGGATGAGTTTTTCGAAACAAGCAATGAAAGACTGGGGAAATAGAAGGTCACAGAAATGAGACCCTTCTGACTGTAGAGTAATCCAACCTGTAGTGATAATAAGGAATTAGCGATCGACAAACTTGCAGATTATCTAGAATCTAATGTGCTTAATTATAAAGTTGTTGCAATAATTTATATCTCACTTCAGTAACTCTTAATATTACCTGTGCACCTGGGTATAAAACCCTTTATTTTAATTAATTTCACTTCCAACGGTGGATTAAAATTTAAGTAAGCCAGGATGGGGAGGGAAAAGAAGATCCACACCTCTGTGCACAATGGTGCACTCTAATGCTGCAAGTAGCAGGTTGAAATTCATTAGCTTGGGGCGATGATGAAACATTTGCTTTGATCTCCCTTAGAAAAAGGACTTTATTGGGAGTGTTTCAATTAGTCTTGCCTATTAAAAATGTAAGCACATTTAAAGTATTCCTGATGGGTAAGTTACTGCTGAATGTGTTGATTCTCCAGTTACTGGATGCTCATATTCCAAATACACATACAAAGGAGATGGGGAAATAGAGAGGTGTCTGTTGCCATTCTTTGGGGAACTTTACACGAAAGATGATGAATCAACCAAGATTTCTAGAAGGGCTTTGTTGTTCGAGAAAAATAAATCATAATTGCCTGTTTGCATATTGGTGATCAGTACAGATTAATCACAGTAATAGTGATAAAGGAATATTATTAAGTTATACTATGATATTTGCATAACAGGATTCAGCTATCCAAAACAAGTTTCAATAATCTGTGAAGATTTAGGTAAAAGAGTGCACGTTAAAGTATTTAAAGGCACCGTTCTTAGATCAACCCAAATCTTCTTTTCTCATAAAATGTACTTTTGGTGATGAGCGGGGAAAAAAAGGACATGCTTTAATTTAATCCATCCCAGGGTCTTTCTTGGGAAAGCTGTATACATTCTGGATCCTAGTGCATTAAGAAATCTATTCATTGCATTTTTGGGGTGGTTGGGCCCAAGATATGGGAAGGATAATCGTGCAGATCGGCTTCATTTCAAGTGCATGAAAGCTGTTTTGGGATCATAGTTAACTTGGTCTTTTTTGAAAACCACTTTTAACTGTCCCAACCTGTGACATCCTTTAATTTAAAAAGGGGATGGAAAGTTTCCAGCTTTGATATAGACAGTGGTATGCCCTCTCTTGAAGAGGCCATCCTCAGACTCAGTGGTTTAAATAACTACTGCCCCACTTCCCTTCTCTTTTTAAGAAAAGCTTTTGAGAAAGTGGCTGGACTAAGGCTTTTTGTTTCATGCCTACATGAAACTACTGGGTGAGATAATCTATCAGTTTGGGATTTGATATCAGGAATAAGAAATTTCAGGCCTTTTCCCCTCCAATGGATAATTTTTATTTTGCAAGAATCTTAAAGAAAAAAAAGTAATGGAAATAAGCAATTCTCTCTCTCCTCTCTCTTTCCTTCTAGGATATGCAATTATTTTTAGGATATTTTTCTATACCACAAGATACAGAACTATGATTTATAGATCTTAAAAGAGTTTTTGTGTAGATTACATAAGCACCATTATTACAGCTATCATAGCAAACAGAATGGAGTGTCCAAATAACATCTATACATGAAAGTATTAATTAGTCTTAGGTGATGCCTGATTCCAAATCAACTCTGGCCAGCTCACACAGTACAAACAAAATATTAAATATACACTAGAAATCCTAACATCATACATAAAACAAAATAGTAAATATGGTGCACAACAAACACTGTATCACACAGCCATTTGCTGTCATTAACTGAGACAATTCTGGGTTCTTGACTGTCCAGAATGGATAAAAAAATGATGATTTTTTTAAAATAAAAAAAATCGGATTAAAAAAATAAATCAATTTTTTTTAATTTAAATTTATTTAATTTTTTTTATCAAATTTATTTTAATAAAATGCTTTGGGAGTAAAATCTAACTAAAGATAGTTTTCTATTTAAGATACATTAATGATTTAGTTTATTCAGCATGAAATGCAGCTTAGTTATGTAGCATGAGGCTGTATATTCTGCAATATTTACATTTTTGGTAAACTCATTCAATGAATCCAAGCTCTGCAAGCTGACATAATAGGTACTCTAAATAGGAAACCTTCATTTTGTTTGCAAATAATAATGTTAAAGATTCGAACTACCAGCAAGAATGAGTCCCTACATTTAAAGAGCACCTGTCATTTCAGATCCATCATGGCAGCACCTGTTAGTGGGCATCTACTCACCTGCAGCCTGCCATGTCCCTCACCTTGTTGTGTCACTGCGGTATCACCAGTCATCCCATTAAAGTCAATGGGACTGTGACAGGGGTAAGTTCCACTTACCTCTACTACCGGTTCTCTTCATGCACTCACTTTGCATGATCGCTGAGCACGCGCTCCGTGCATACGCATTTAGTACTCTACTAGGAAAAAAACTTGAAATAAGCTCTCCTGCGCATGCGCAGAGCAGAAAAAAGTAAGTACGGACACGCAGGTGCGCCCAGATCCCGGGCGCGGAGAACCGGTTCGGTGACATCACACTGTCACCGCTACCAGATTGCACGAACCGGGCCGAACCAGGAGCAATCCACCACTGGACTGTGAGTCAACAGCGGGTCAGAGGAGGAGCCACTGTGGGACAGAGATGACAGTTCGTCTTTAAAAATTATGATTTAAATCGAGTTAATTTAAATCAAGCCTTTTTACTAATGGTTTAAATCGTGATTTAAATCGACTTGATTTAAATCAAATCCACCCTGACTAGGGACAACCTGTTTTGGCCCTTGAAGCCACTGGGAATAGTTTATAAATAAATAGATTGGGATTATATTACCAGGTCCCTAATAGAAAAGCAGAAAAGGGAGGAGTTCATTCTGAGGGTAAAATAAAAAAATGAAAAGGTAAAACAGCCCTCCAGTGCTTCCTGAAACACAAGTGACATCAGTTTCAGATAAGCACACATTAAAGCTTTACCAAACTTAAAGACTCATGTGAATACAAGCAAGAGACTTATCTGTATGCAGATCACAAAGCAAAAATCTTGTTTCAAATCCGAAATGAAACCAAAAAGAGAAAAATCTGCAAACCCGGAGAATTCTAGTCAAACTGGCAAAGATAAACGATCTACAAGCCTTAACATGCTTGAGAAGGAAATCACTAAAATGGGATCATCTTCCACATTTATAAAATTACTTGCCTGATAGAAAAGCAAGCCACCAAATCATCTACCCATGGATTTACACGTATTCACTATGCTTGGTAGTTGGCGAACGGTTGGAATTATATGGATCCAGGAAATGGGTTTAAAACTCACATAAAGGACAACACATCCAAATGCAACAAGCCTTGAGTCTAACCAAGCAAAAGTTCTTAGCTGTGGCTCTCAAATAGACATGTCATCTTGAAATTTCCCTTCCAAGCCTCTGCAGAATTTCAAAGGACCTACCAAGCAAGGTAAAATATGATGGGAGGGAGAGAAAGAAAGAAAAGCCTTAACTTCAACATGCCCCTGTATCATCCCATATTTTTTCCTCTAAGAGGGGTACAAAAAGCATTGACTGATCAAAGAACTTCCTTCTACTGTACCGGAGCCAAGTGCAGTCAATTACTTATTCTCATGTAGACTTTTATAAGAGATAACAGTTATCTAAAATGAAAAGGCACATGCCTTTTTTTGTTATTAAATTGGTTGGAAAAAAAACGAGAGCCAGAGAGACAAAAGGGTTTCTGTGCAAAAGGAGGGCTTCTCCAGATCAACAAAACAGAACCAGAAAAAGAAAGCAGGCAGGTTTTCACACAACTGACTAGCTCTGAAGTTCAACTCTTGCCGAGGAAAAAAAAGGGCCTGGTAATTGAGGAACAGCTGTTACTAAGGGGATCAAAGTAAAGACTGAAAAACTGCTTTTCTCTGTCTTTCCTCAGCCCTTGGTCAGCCAGTGGATCCTTTGGCTTCTGATAGGATATTTAAAGTATAGCTCAGTTGGAATGTACGTTTGTGTGTGCATAGATGTACCGTATTTTTAGCTCCATAAGATGCCTCTAGACTTAGAGGAACAAAACAAAACAAAAAAAATCTGCCTCTGCCTCCCAGCATCCATCCAGAATTCATCTGGCTAGCGTCCTTGCAGCAAACAGCCTGGTCAGGTTTTGTACCAGTGGTGAGTTTCTACTGGTTTGCCCCGGTTTGGGAGAACCGGTAGTGGCAGAGGTGGGAGGCTCCACCCACCCACCCGGATATCATCATGGATGCTCTGCGCATGTGCAGAAACACTGCGCATGAGCAAAATGAGTGTGCGCACGCGCTCTCATTTCTGAACCGGTAGCAAAGGTAAGTGGAACCCACTACTGTTCAGCACGTTATCGCAGCCCAAGCTAGAGCTGGAGCCGCCAAGCAGCTGATTGGCAGTTGGATTGGCCTCCCGGAATACCGCCAATCAGCTGTTCCAGGTGGTGGGGATTGCTGCCACCATTCGCCGCTGCTGCCGGTCACCCATATTTCCTCCATAAGACGCACAGACATTTCCACCCACTTTTTTTGGGGGGGAAAGTGTGCCTTATGAAAGGAAAAATACAGTATATATCAGTGATGGTGAACCTTTTCAGCACCGAGTGCCCAAACCGGAACACATGCGTGTGGGCCGGATCGCTGGAAACCTAAAGACCAGCTGGCCAGTGCACATGCTGGTCAGCTGGTGTTCAGGTTTCTGGCTCTCTGGTTCACGCAAAGACCAGCTGGCTGGTGCATATGCGCACACTGGAAACCAGAAAAGCAGCTGGCAACAGCACACGTGCCCAGAGGGGGCTCTGCATGCCACCTCTGGCACAAGTGCCATAGGTTCATCATCATGGTTATATACTCATGGTTTGTTCTTATATACATCTAGGTAAAGAAACTGAGCACTTTTAGAGTATAGGTCCTTGACATACGACCACAACTGAGCCCAAAATTTCAGTCAGTTTTTCAGTCAGACATTTAAGTGAATTTTGCCCCATTTTATGACCTTTCTTGCCACAGTTGTTAAATGAATCACATTTACATTAATAACACGGTTGTTAAGTGAATCTGACTTCCCCATTGACTTTGCTTGTCAGAAGGTCAAAAACGGTGATCACATGACCCCAGGACACTGCAACAGTTATAGATATGGGTCAGATGCCAAGGATCTTAGACACCCATGCCCTAACTCAATTTGGGAATCTTTAAGCAGAAGGAGATATGGAGAAATTCCTTGGTTCCATCAACCTTCAAAGATCTTCTCTATCAAGAAATGCAGTATAAAAAGATAACTGGGCAGCATCACCACAATGCAAGCCAAGAGGGAAAGTGCAACTAAGAATGAAAAGAAAGCAAAAAAACAAACCAGAAGTTATAGTCATTAAATTCTATGTTAAGTTCTAATTAAGTGAGTTGAGGACAATTTTTTGGCTATAGTATTCTGTACTATAGATGAATATTGTATTTCTAAAAATTTCCTCCATATAGAAAAATTTACATATCGGGACAAAGTTAGACAAGTAGTCCTTGACTTACAACAGTTCATTTAATTGACTGTTCAAAGCTACAACGGCACTGAAAATTGTGACTAATGACCGTTTTCTACAGTTATGACCTTTGCGGCATCTCCATGATCATGTGATCAAACTTCAAATGCTTGAGAACTGATTCATATTTATGACCATTGCTGTGTCCTGGAGTCTTGTGATTCCCTTTTGCAACCTTCTGACAAGCAAAGTCAATGGAGAAGCCAGATTTACTTAACATCAAGAAAGGTTGCAAAATGGGGCAAAACTCACTTAACAAATGTCTCACTTAACAACAGAAATTTTGGGCTCAGTTATGGTCACTTACGACCTGTAGTGCAGTTTTCCCCCAGGATGATAAGCTTATTACTTTGTATATGCATTTAGAAACATCTCCCACCTGTTTGGAACGATAAATATACCAGCGGTAAGACGCAGCATTGTGCTACCACATTTTTCAATCTTGCATATAAAATGCATGAATGCCAAGAAAGCTACTGGTCTACATAATACATAATACTAACAAATCAGCTAGGGGTATCTTTAGTAGCATTGCAGCTGCTTTGAAAATGGTTGGGGAGACCTGGCTTAGCCGAAAAATTCATGCAGAATTTCTCAGCTGTTTGTTCAATGTTACTTGCAGCGGTGGGTTTCAGAAATGCTTACCCCATGCACACCTTCTGCTCATTCGCCTGGCCTTGAAACCGAGACTAAATAGGACGTCTTTATGCCGGGGTGGGTGGGCGCACCCGCAGTCACCATTACCAGTTCACCAGAACTGGTCCAAACCAGCTGAATACCACCTCTGGTTACTTGAGGAAGCATGTGTGGGCCCCATCAGTCAAGGAAGTTCAGCTGGCAGGGTCCAGGACAAGGTCCTTGTCTGCTGTGGCTCCCGTCTTTTGGAACATCTGACCCCCTGAAATGAAATTGTTTCCCACCTTCCTGACCTTCCACAGGAGCTTGAAAACCTAGCTCTACCATTTGGCTTGGAGCCCTGATCTGCATCAGGTGGTTGATGACTTAAGAGGCAATCCTACCATTCCCCCTCCTCCTATTCCCTCGCTATCTTTTAATTAGGTACAGGGGCTTTTATTTTTATTATTTTAGAGATATGTTATGATTTTAATGTTTTATGCTATAAGCCAACCAGATTTGTTTCATTACAAAATGGGTGGAAAATAAATAAATAAATAAATAAATAAATAAATAAATAAATAAATAATCAATCAATCAATCAATCAATCCAGTTTTATTTAACCTTCTTCATGATTCTGAAAATAATGTACTCCTCTAAGAACAGAATTCACTCATTAAGAGTAGCACTTATACAGTTGTACTTTTGCTTTAGGCTTTGTAGAAACCAAAAAATAGATGAGCTGTTTTAATAACAGAGCAGTGCTACACATAAAGATCTGAATTTTTCTTGTTGGCTTGAAATGCTTATCCAAGTAGCTTCTTCAGAAAAGAACTCCAGTTGCCATGACTCAACTTCCAGACAACTCTACTTGAATAACTAGGAATCTTCATCGACATATTGCCACACACTTTAGGAAAGAACCCCGAGGTTGGTGTGGGAATATGAGAAGACAGCAAAAATAAAGATGGGAAACATTTGCAAAGCATGAACAATCCTACTCAATCTTTACCTTTTTACAAAGGCATATGGCACTGTAAAGCTACATAAAACTTTTAAGTAAAACAAAATTGAGCATGTGGTTTTCAATTCACTGCTCTTCCTCCTGTATAAAAAAAGAATTTCAAGCCTACTTGATTTCAGCATTCCCAATTCCAATTTTCCATATCACTCAATGTTCAATACTTTTAAATCAATGAAACGCTTTGTCTAAAAGTTCAAATTCAGATCCTATTGCAGAAATCGTCAGACTCCCATGAAATACAGGAAACAAGGATACAACAAGATATTCTTAACACGCTCTTCATTTTGCTTCCAAGTTGGC
The DNA here is from genome assembly GCA_032468115.1 of Grayia smithii. NCBI lineage: Eukaryota > Metazoa > Chordata > Lepidosauria > Squamata > Grayiidae > Grayia > Grayia smithii. Next base: position 45,337 of record JANHFM010003702.1, read on the forward strand.
ATGTTTTGAAATATGGAGTACCAGTGCTCAGAAGTTTCTATCCAGTTAAGGGAATATAATTATGAACAGTTCTGAGACTTTGGCTGGACTCAAGCTAAGCAGGGTTGGGTTAGGTTAATCCTTAGAGGAGTGAATACCACAGCTTTAGGATAGACTTGAGAAGGCAGGAATAAGAAACTATTTCCATAAAGAAAACTACAAGGATGTGGAGTTGAGCTGGACTCAAGCATATCGTTTTTATTCTTCCTTATGACCTTCAAGATGCAAACGCTTTGAACTCTTAATTGTACCGCAAACTGCAAAATCAGTAAAATGAATATTAAAATACTGTGATTTCCTTCCGCCCTTTGAATGTAATCATAATTAGGCTTCTGATGAAGTATAAAGCGTGACCAAAAGTGATTTCACATTTAATTAAAAAAGAGAGGGAGTGGCAGGCCACGATATAGTACCTGTGCAATGTATTGGATAAAACAAATCTCCATTCAGATGTATAATTTTCTTTGGGCCTTCAGCCAGACAGCCTTGCCACCAAACTAGTTAGCAGTGTTATCGCCCTGATAACATGAAAAGGGAAGATAAAAGTCTGTGATGAATAAATCAGTTCTGTTTTGCAACATCAGTGATTATATAACTTTAAAAAAAAGGTTGCTTTATTGGCATTTTATTTGCCTGTATTTAAATATTTCTGGACAGTTAGCAAACTCCTGGTATAAAGCAAGCCCAAAGTTCTCAGACCAGGGAGATCTGCAAGATTAATTTAGAAGACAGAGTGAAGTGGAAGAAAAAGGAAGATAGGTCAAGGGCAACTTACATATGAATGGAGACACATGATACTTTAGGGAATAGCTGAAATACAAAAAAGAGCAGGCCCCAGGCCCAGAGGAGTTAACAAACTAAACTGACATGTGTTTATTAGTTCCTCAATCTTGCAATGAAAAGGGCACCAAACATATTTAGCAGCCAAGAAAACTGATGTTTCGTTAATAAACACCAAACCAGATGGCAACTACCAGCCTCTTCAACAGTGCCCGCAATTTCTATAAAACACGTTCTTTATTTAGTCTACAGATTCCTTCAGATCCTTTCCCCCCTTCTCTTTTTCCTTTCCCTTTTCAGATTACATTAAACAATAACTGCTCAAGGACGGGTAATGTATAGAGGAGAAAGACTATATAACAACACTTTTTTCAGAACTAGCAAAATCACCAGTCTTTCCACCCTCATTTCTCCCCACATTTATAAACCAAAAGTATGTCTCCCTACATATTTGTGGAGGAGGTTAATGGTAGAAACAGGCTAAATGTATTTATAAAAAAAGGGACTTATTATACACTAGACGTGTTTACAGGATACCAAGCATAAAAGGGCTTTCTACACTTTCAAATGTATATAGAAAGTACACAATAACGAACAGCCACACTGCACAGGGGGAAAAACCATTAGAGGCAAGTTAAAATAAGCTGATATCCAGGAAGTCCCAGCCCACAAAAACCAATGAAGGAATTACCAGACTAACTCAAAATTTGTTCTGAATCTTCCTCACCCCAAGCAAAACTACAAACAAGCATAAAATTTAGGACTAAGTAACAGGACATCCTGAAGCTACTTCAATTGTAGCTAGGAAGTACTGGGTCTTGGTCTCCTGTCTCTATAAGAGGGCAGTGAAGAGTAAGGCTATGCATCAGAGGTGGGATTCACTTTCCTTCCCTACCAGTTTGTAAATGTGAGCACACGCCACCTCTGTGCATGCACAAGGCCTTCTACGTATGTGTAGTAGTTGCGCATTACGTCTGGGCAGAGCCTCCCACAGTCACCAGTTCACGCAATCAGGAGAGAACCGGGTGAATCCCACCACTGCATGCCTTCAGAAATTTATTTATTTGTAAAATTTATTTATTTATTTGTAAAATTTATTAGCCACCTATCTTACCACACCTAAGCAAATGAACTCATACAATATCTGTCTGCTACAGGAATGCTCTTGTGTTGCACATCTTTAGAAAATAAGTGGTGACTTTTATTAGGAACAGAGAGGTGCTCTCTTGTGAGTCAATCCTTCTGAATAGGCTCCAAAGTATTCAGAATCCCTAAGATGGAAGACTTCTGAAGAAATTTCAGAAAACCTGTCTAATCCACCAGCTATTAAGCAGTTTAAATCCATCAATCCAGGGGAAAAAAAACATATCCAGTGTTCCCCCACCCCCAAATTCAGAATTGGATTTTCAATTTCTCATCTGGGTTACCACTCAGGAGATGCAGAAATTACCAAAACCATAGTAGTTAATAATTAACTCAGAGAATAGTGGCTTATTTGAACCCTTTGCAGGTATAATAATCAATGATCAGGTTTTAGATTCTGGTTTGTTAATTAATTCAGGCCAGAAGAAAACACAGCTCCAAAAATCAAGTTATAATTTAGTACTAATGTAAAAGAAGATGCTTGATCATGAGAATCCTTCCTTGACAACTCATTCTTAATCTCTGCTTTCGGTGGTCAGGTCTGTTTAAAACCACCACGGTTAATATCCCTTTAATACTTATCCTCTCTGAATTAACCTAATGACTTTTGAAAGCCATTAAAGCTAGTGGTCATCACAACTATGAAATTGCTCAAATCATTTGCTCTTGTAGAAAGAACCATTTATTCTATTATGAAACAGCAGCTAACAGGTTTCACTGGGTAATCCAGGGTTCTAATACTAAGAATATTATACAACACGTAAATTGAAATATTCATCTCTACTCCAAAAACCTTTGTAGTCAGATCCACCATAACCTAAGTTTGGATATTACTCAAAAATTGTTACCTTTGATTTTCAACTCATACAACAGATTCCCTCTGAATTTTGCTTTCCCCGTGAACAGTAGCATAATTTCCAATAGTAAACACTTAAGGAAGAAGCCATCTGTATGATATTTATCTAGACATGTGAGAAACTCTGTTCAGACATTTACCTGAGGCAGTGAGTCACTTTCCAAGTGTTGAAGATACTACAGGATTACCAATAATTAGCAAGAGATAAATTAGTGCCCAGTATATATCAAATAAGCTTAGCTCAGTGTTTTACAAAGCTCTGAAATTTTATTAACTGCTATTGTACATGAATTGTGATTAGTGGTATGATGCCTCTTCATTAGATACTTCTCACATACATTACCTGCTGAGATAATTAAATAAATGCTGTCTTAGTGACTCACAGTTTGGGTGTTCTCACCAGGCCTTCGAAATTGGGATAGGGGCTTACTCTATCACATGGTATTACGTACGCTTATAATTGTTGAGAATTATATTTGAGAGCCATTGCCAAGTAGTGAAAGGTATCTCTTTTTCCTAGACTCGAAGTTTTTCTCATAGGTATATTCAGCAAGTTTGTGACGGCCTATATATACGATGTCCACAAGATAAAAAAAATATTCAATGTAGTTATACATTTATTATTTAAGAGGTGCACTGTTGAAGCTTCATGCATCAGTCAGGAAGTCATTCAATTAATAACACAATGTGGTGTTATTGCCATTGCAATTTGTTCACTACATCACGGAGAATAGGATCTCCATACTATTTTTCTAATGGGAATGAGCTGAATAACAGTTTCCCATCATGTGTGCACCAGCTTCTGTAAGACCTACAACTCCAATGTAGTAAGAAACCCAGTTATTCATTTACAGTATATTGGTGGGTTCCTTTGTGCAAATAGAACCAGAAATAATATCATTTACAGTATATTGGATGGTTCCTTCATGCAGATACAACCAGAATAAGGATAATAAGAATAATAAGAATAATAAGGACCCAGCCCTCAAGAGATGGGCTGGATCCCCAAACAATCAAATATAAATTATCTAACTTTCCCTTCTACGATAACTCTAAATACAGTACAAAGAAATACATGTTCTAGGGTAAATGGTGTAATTACTTTCATATATGATGTATAATGTTAGGATGCCGGAAACTCTGCTGACAGTATTATTTTTTCTCATGCCAAAACAGCGGCACAAACTTTCTTCATTTCAATATCAAAGTCTGCCTTAGTACATCTTAGCTTCTGAATGCAAATGTCAAAGCCACTCCTCTGCAAGTACATTTCTCCTTGCAAATTCAGATAAACATAGCCCAGCCAAGCCAACACTTTCAAAACTTCAGCAAACTTTAATACATTTATCAAATTAACATAAACCATTTGGAAAATTCACTCATTTATTTTGATAAAGACAAGACAATGCAATTTGTGGCATCATGCATTCATGCAACTTCTAGGATGCAAATTTCAGTTTTAATTCCGAGGAGTCATGTTGCCTATTTGTGTCTTGATATACAAAGAAAATTACTTGCACTCTTGTGCAGATTTACAGACATGCAGTGCACGTTATAAAGGAAATATTAGCTAACCAATCCAACTATAGTAACATCAAACAGTTTCAGTTTTAATACTATGACTCAAATCTTTTAAATATAATTCCTACAATACCGATAGTTACCATGGTGCCATAGTATCACACACCCAGATGATCATATAGAAAGAGAAATACCACTTCCTATTCTTGTAATCCACCATGATTGATTGAAGTAATTTTTATGGAACTTCCTCCCCAATTCGTCTTATTGGAATACATTTGACTAGATCAGAAGATGCAAATGCTTACTAATTATGTTTAACATATGGGAGTCTCCTATCCTTTGCTGTTACACTACGTTTGTGAAAAATTAAGAACAGATTACCAAAACATGAAACTTGGTATTCAAAAGCCAAGAAAAATTGCAATTGGAAACGTCTATGTGCATTATTGAAAAGCAGCCATGAAACTTCACATTTCTTGACACCGAGAAATTTTAGAATAAAAGAAACCTTGAGAGAAAGCCTAAGCTTCAGAGCCTTAAGATATAAAAGTACAGTACATGTAAATAAAATATCAACATTATTGTCAGCTCAATAAATATGATACTGATAAATATGATATTATTGGTCTTAATTCTTTATTTTAATTTTGTCTAAATTTTATATTGCTGGGTTTTAATTTATTTAAATTGCATTTA
>JANHFM010003702.1:63630-82127 GCA_032468115.1 Grayia smithii
CGAGAAAATCTCCCCGTCTGATACTGGTGAGAATGCTTTTTAGTGATTGCATCTTGAACCTCCTGTATTTGACGTAAAGGTTCAATTGCTTGAGGTTGAGAATGGCCCTGTGACCTCCGGATTTCTTTGGAACTATGAAAAGGGTGGAGTAAAATCCGAACCCTTGATGATGAAGAGGGACGGGTTCGATGGCGTGAATGTCGAGCAAATGAGCAATCTCTTCGTTTATGAGAGCCAATTTCTCCGGGCTGTGAATAACCGGGCAATGAATGAATCTGCGGGGAGGTGGAGAGTCGAACTCGATACAAAGTCCTAGGGAGACTGTCTGAAGGGCCCACGCATCGGTAGTGTTGTTTCTCCAATGGTGGGCAAATCTGGCGAGGCGGCCGCCTATGGTAGAAGGACTGAGATAGTCATCTCGTCCTCCGGTAAGCTCTGGATCTGGATCCTCGAGAGCTGCGGTATTGGTAGTTGGATCTGCCCCGGTCACGAAAGGACCGGTCTTGAAACCTCTCTGGTTGCTGGTAGCTTCGCTGTTGCGGGAAGTAGGGGGACCCTTGTTCACGAGAACGATAGGAAGGTCTGCGGTAGGGAGGAAAGGACCTTCTGTCCTGTCTCCGATTCTGTGAGGGTAAGTATTTCCTCTTGTCCCTGCCTTCCACCAGGAGGGAATCCAGGGCCGGTCCGAAAAGGTCACTGCCCTGGAAAGCAGAAGCAGCTAAATGTGTCTTGGACCTCATATCTGATTGCCAGTGTCTGAGCCATACGAGGCGCCTGGTCATGACGTTTGAAGCTAGTGCTCTAGAAGCAAACTTGGCTGAATTTAGTGTTGCATCAGCTGAGAATTCTGTGGCCATAATAAGTTTATTGATGTCCTGGAGGAGGCGTTCGTCCTCTTGTGGAATTCTGGCTTGAAGTTGACGGAGCCAGAGAAGAGAGGCCCTATTGAAAAAGGCCGCCGCAGTGGCTGCCTTAATAGCCCAGGCTGAGGCCATGTGAGTCTTCCTGCAGGACAGCTCGGACTTTTTGTCCTCCGCCTTCAGACCTTCTGCTGATTCTGATGGAAAAAGGGAGGAAGAAGCTAGAGAAGCTATAGGAGAGTCCACTGTAGGAAGACTGAGCAGGTTTTCTAGATCATTCTCAGCAGTGTAAAGCTTTTTGTCAATGTTGCTAGGAAGAGGTATGGTACCTGGCTGAGACCATTGACGTTTGATGATGTCAACAAACATCTTAGGTGCTGGAATCGCCTCCTGTTCAGTAACTGGTTCAGTGAACAGAAGCTGAGCAAGGTCCATGTGCGGCACCGTTTTGTCCGATGTATTGCTGGTCCCCAAATTGACTGTTTGCTTGGCCTTGTGTAATAAAAGTCTGAAATTCTCCACCTTAAAGAGCCCAGAAGTAGGTGGTCTATTTTGTTGAAATTCCTCCTCCTCAGACAAAATAGGATCATAGAAATTTTCCTCATCAATGGTGAAAAGTTCACTATGAGGGGAGGGAGATCTAGAAGGATCCTCTAGGAACATGCTCTGATCATGGATTCTACTGTGTTCTCCATATTCGGCCGAAGATGAGTCTTCTGGCCTAGGAGCTGAAAACCCCCGCCTATCCAAGGCTGTTTCAATGCCTTGAGAAATGGACCTGGATATAAGATCATATACAGAAGGCGGTAATTGAGGCAAAACCTCCTCTGGCTGACGGAGCCCCGCAGCTGTAGGGGTAAAAGTAGCAGTAGGACGGGTTCGTGAATGTGATCCTGATAGTTGTTGGGCAGTGTCAGCAATTTGATCAGGGGACATAGCAGTCATAATCTCTTCTTGTTCAAGTGAAACACAGGGAGACCTGGGAGGGGCCTGGTGAACCTGGGCCACTGTGGTCATAGACGAGGCAATTTTCTTACTACTGGAGGCAGGGTTTGCCTCGGCCTGTTTCTGGGCCTTTAAGAAGGTTTTATCCAGCGCACGATGGCGTCTTAAGGCATCCTTCTCTGCTGACAAAGAACCCTTGGAAGCCTGGGCCTTGGACTTAGACTGTGAGGAGGAGCGTGGTTTCTTCTTTGGAGGTTCCATATCTAAAGAAGAGTGAAGCTCCCTTGGAGGGGTAGAAGCCAGAGAGGGAGAAGGACTAAGTCCAGCCATTAATGCAGAAGAGGAAGCTTGAGTCTCTGTAAGGAGTCCTATTAGAAGCCCAATCCAGACACAAGGAAGAGAACTAACAACTCTGGCAATGTAAGATAAAGAAAATTTTTTTTCCAAACTGCAGGAATGTATGATTATGGCAGAAGACCCTAAGGTCGTAGAACAATCTTGTAGGGATTGCAGGCAGGGGGGGGGGATTCCTACGGAGGTAGGAAGAGGCTGAAGCCCAAATATCCCCAACCCCCTCAAAGGCCCCACTCACTGTAGCCGAACCTGCTTCCTTGCAGAAATATGCAGTTCAAAATGGCCGCCGCTACTCAGAAAGGGCGGGCGGCAGGAGTAGAAATGATTCGGGCCTCTGCTGGTTGAAACGGCCCCAGAAGAAGCAGTTTCGTCGCGCCGCGCCGCTCAGCTGAGAAGCGGCCCGCGGCGATGTCGGAGAGGCAAAACGCAGCGAAAAAATCGCTGTCGCTTTAAAACGAGGGAGAAGGCTGCACGCGGCAGGGATCTCCCTGCAGAGGGAGTCCCTTTCGCTAAAGGGCTAAAGCTACTAACTAATACTTAAAGGGGTAGCTACAGACAAATAAAGGGAAAGAATTAAATAAGAATTAAAATAAAATTAGAATAGTAATTTAGAAAGGAGGAGAGGAAAGAAAAATAATTAAATAGATTAAAGCTACTAAGAGCTCAACAGTTGGTATTAACTAGCCAGTCACTGAGTTAATTAAAGTGGAGGGCTCCAGGAGGAGGAGGGGCTTTTATATTTCCAAAACTCAGTATCTAGCCAATCAATGGAGTTAACACCCACTGTTGAGCTCTTGGAGCAGCGTGAGGGAAAAGTGTTGATACACGTTATCTATGCAAAAACAAATGATGTTTCCATATACTCACTAGCGTAGGTAGTATTTCTAGTATTTGAACTTCCCTAAGGCTGATGAGGTTGTCCCTTTGTTCTATGATCCCTTCAATATCCTTTCAAGTTGCCTGCTTGATTGATTCCATAAACAGCAACTTCTGATGCTAAGCCCTTAACAGTTAAGGTCGTGTATTGCAGATACTTAGAAAAGAATACCAATTGATTTGTCTCATTCTCTTCAGTAAATGAAAAATTTACTGAAGCCAAAAGCTAAATTTGACTTGCAATACTATAGAAGATGAAGGCAAAACTGGTAGAGTCCAAAATCTGAGCCCTGTTTGCGAAGTCTTATCTTTGAATCAAAGACAGCTTATATCCCCATGCACCTGGAATACCAGCCTACAGTGAAGTACAGCACAGTAGTGAACAGTTTTAAATATAATGTTAACATCACTTAATATCAAATCATTGGATTTGACAGCTAAGATCAAAAGCACTCAATCAGGGTGGACACTGAAGCAGCAATAAGTGATGCAGCAGCCAACAGTCTACTCAGCAATGCGGTTTGGTTTACTCTCCTCCTAGTAGACCATTGGTGGGAGTAGGCAGCCTACCAAAACAGCAGTCTTATACAGAGAGTGACTGCTAACTGGGATGGCTTCTTGGGAAAGTTTGTACAGGCTGTCTAGGCCAGGTAGCCTTAGTGAGAATTTATCTAATTCAAGGACTAACATTTTGTATTGTGTGGGGAGGCCTGTAGGTTCTCCAGAAGACGCTTAGACCTTTAAAAGAGAATTTAGGGATACCAACCTAAGTCAAGCCTATGTCAATTATCTCATATTTATGAATCGCAAGAACTACTTCTGGTAAGTTGTGGTTCTTAGGCCCATGACTTCCAATAACCATTGATCATTCAACATGAAAATAGACCAGCTGTTTTCAATAAATGACTCTTCCAGCACAGCCAAAACTTTTTTAGATGTATTACTTTAAAAAAAAGCAATTTGGATTAAGAGGAATGAGAATTCTAACTCACAATGGTGCCCTTGGTTACTTTCTTACCTTAGCTGTTGATTGTGGAGTGTAAACTCCGGTATTCTGGTCTGGATTTTCTTTGTCTCCTGTGTAATGGGCAGCTGCTCCCAAGTCAATGGTTTTGGAAGGATTTGCCGTGCGTTTGTGCCTGGTGGTTGTGGTGGTCTCTGTGGCTTGTGTAATGTGGATGTGTTTTGTGGTCACCGTTTCCTCCTCATCTTTGAATTCACCTTTTGGTGATTTACCTCTTCTGGATTTCTTTTCTTCATCACTATCACTGTGAAAATTAAAATCAAAACACACCTATTAGATATTATATGAAGATACAAGTAAAGAGACTGGAGAAGTAATTACTAGTGCAATACCAACTTGAAAAAAATTCAGAAATTTTATTTCTGAAATTCTTTCAACCACTTGGAAGTGTCCCAATTCTGAAACACCTCTTTGAAATATCTTACACACTTCTAGAAATTATTCAGAGCTAGAATTGTCTTGTGAGCATCTTCTAAACCTGAATTTTAATCAAGAAATTGAAATTGTATCATTTTAAAATCCAAAATCTCTTCCAACTTATTTGTTATTTTTTATTATTGTGGGAATTGCTGCTTAAAGACTTCACTGAAGTTTTTTTTAACTAATTATAAAATTTTGGTTAAAAATTATAATATTTTTCAAATCTGACATGGGCTGAGCTAAAGTATGGCGTCAAATGCATCATCAGTCTGGAGTCTCCATGCTTTGTGAGAGACCTAAGTCCAGCCTTACTTGAAGTCCATTGACTCTTATCTGATACCAACTCATCTTGACTGTTGTTGTTGTTATTATTATTATTATTAATAATATTTATATGCCGCCCTTCTCCCGAAGGACTCGGGGCTGAACTGTTAGTAGTTCAGATTCTTGCATGAAATAGTTGTAATACTTTTGGCCTCTATCTTGGTTCCTGATTTCTGACAGAAATTTAAGCAACATCCTAATCAAATTTCAATGGGAGAGGAGAGGTAATAGAAGCTCCTCGAAGAGCTTCGAAGAACTATACAATAAAGTCCAAAACACACACAGACACTCACCAGACACTCCTCTCACACTCCCCTGCTTAACTCCCACAAGTACTCATGACACACAAGCAATATCAGATAAACAATAGCAAGAGACTAGGTCGAACACGCCTGTCCAGCTGAATGGACCGAGTCGAAAGCTGGGATTCCCTGGCAAGGAGGCGGGACTAATCAAAATTGACAGGCTCGGTCCATTCGCTGATAGGCGAGTTCAACCCAGTCTGGCTGATGTCTCCAGCCAATACGGAGAATTAAGCAACATCCTAATCAAATTTCAACACATAGTACAATACCGAAACACCAAATGCTTAGTCAGTTTTATGATTAAGATTTTATAAAACCAGAAAGGATTCTGTTTAAGATATTAAATCTCATTACCTGCACCTTGGGATGCCCAATCAAGCAAGATGAGCTGAATCATTGCCACACTTTTCACTATTAATTCTACTGATTGAGAAAATTATCTTTTCCCTTTAGGGGACTGACACTGGAAATACTGGATCTTCACCAAAATTTTATTACTACTGTTGATATTCTCCTTAGAAGATAACCCATTTTTTCTACTGACTATGCTATAATTTATTACTCAGACGGCAATCTGTATAAGATTACTTATTTATTAAATTTATATGCTGCTTATCTCCATAAGGCAACTCTATTATACATTCTATTATATAGATTACATTGGCTGCAATTATGATTCCTCGCTTATGAAGAACACAAGGCTTACTGATCCACTCAAATTTTGTGCTTTTTCCAGAAAGAAAAGATAAGGCAAAACTGCAGTTCATATTAGAGCTGAAGCTGCCTTGCTGAATAATAAGAATATGCTGTGATGTAGCTTGAAAGATAACAGTGTTCTCAAACAAGAATTAGCTGCACCAGGTTTGTGTTGAATAATGCAACAGAGCACTAAACCATTTTCTTTTAAAGAAGGTTGTCTTATTGTCAGCATGGAGGCACACAAACTATTGTACAGTATCCCTGTGGGAAAGCCTTTGTTTTCTACTAAACAGTGATTCAGCCTTTGCCATTATTATTATTACAACTATTACTTAGTTATGCTTCCCCATTGTATCTGTATATTAGCTGTTTGCCAGCAAAGGTAGTTTAATTCATTAAAATCAGTAATCATAATTCCTAGCACTTTCCAACACAGATTACAGAGGAAGAATAATATGAAGCCTAAGAGCACCAACCAAATAAAATAAGAATAAATACACCAAAGATTATTTAACTATTCTGAAAGAAAGAAGTCTTTACTAAAATATAGGAGAAGTTCAAGCCACATTATAGCTGTGCTTTTTTTTTTTTAAAGCATTGGGGTCTTGGTGGCTCACATGGTAAGACGCTGAGCTTGCGCTCCGCTGAGGTCGACAGCTAAGTGGCTTGATTCCCGTGAGCGAATAAACCGCATAGGGACAGGAAAGGAGCCTCCCCTGATTGCCTGCTGGCATTCCTTTCACAGAGTCAGCCAGCCACTTCGATGATCCCTGACTAACACCTGCTATATGTTAAAAAACAGCTGTGCTGTGGCACTGCAACACAATTTTTCTATTTCTTCATTCACTCATATCCTATTTTTAAATACAAGAAATATTTCCAAATCTGCTCATTAATAACAACAACAACAACCACCTTTATTGTCATTGTACATATATACAATGAAATTGATTTAGCCTCTACTGGTGCCATCCATAACAAAATATAAAACAACATGAATAATATAGAAAATGGTCCTTATACAAGTAATTAGAGAAGAAAACCAGTCATATGTTTCCATGCATGCATGGAGCGATTGTAGTTGTATTTAACAGTCTGACAGCCCATGGATAAAAGCTGTTTTTAAACCTGTTTGTTCGGCTGGCTATACTTCTGCCCGATGGTGAAAATGAGAAAAGACACTGACCGGGATGTGAATTAAGAAGTGTTAAAACAGATAATCATAAAAAAAGCAATTTGAAAAAAACCAAATAAAACGTCAATATGGAATATAGAAAGGAAGTGAAAATAATCAGCAAAACTACCCTGAAATCACTATTCAACGATCAAACTTAGACTTAACACCCAAAACCCAACTTCCAGGCAAGGGACATTCCAGATTTAGGGCATGTTACAGGACAGGCGCTGTAATGATATAATTCCCATAAACTTTAACCATTGGAGCTAAACAGAATTAAGACAAAACCTGAAAGAACATAAAAGAAATGCTGGACAACCCTATGGTTAGAATATACCAAGCCATTAAAGCATGTAAATTATTTTTGCTGAAGTAAAAAGAGTAAAATTACAAGAGTAAAGAGTAATTAGGTTTTTTTTCATTATAATATGTACTGCCTGGAATACATTTTGGGACAAGTGTTACTTTTGAAAATACTGTATATGTTACAGCTTAGTAGTGGAAAATATCAAAAATTTCACTGAAAACTGTTTTCAGTATTAGTGAATATTATGGCTAGTATTAGGCAAAATTAGTGAGAGTAGTCAAATTTGGAGCAGACTTTAACAGAAGCAAGACTGCAATTTATTGACAAATCAGTTCACCTTTACACTTGAATCTGCTTGTGCTTACCAATGTTTAGAAATGCTAAGAATACTAATATAGTATAATACATTGATTTAAAAATATTATATATTATATATTCATAGATAATATAATACTAATACTAAAGAATAGCAATAGCAATACTACGACAAAATAGAATTTACTCTGTAGAAAAGAATTTTGCATCTATATAACTACTAAAACTTTTTAGGGCTGATACCTTGTAACCTTCAACTGGGCGAACTGGTGCATCGCAGAAAACAATTTTCGAAGCAAATGGGCGAACTTACAATGCACATAAACCATCATCCGCTCATCATTCTTTACATTTTGATTTTTTTGGTATAGCCACATTGACTCCTATGCAAACTGGGGAAGTAGTTGTATGGATAGATTTTGGTATCACCTCATCTTCCATATAACTACTATAAAGTAGCTTTCAACTGAGCACATAAGGATAAACCCTGACACATCCTGAGCTCTAAGGTGAATCATTACAGATCTGGACATATCAAGAAGACAGAAGATGCAGAACCAACTCATGCAATATTAGGCTATAGGCTTTTGTTTTGTTTTCATGCCCTGTCCTATGAAGGGTTGTTTTTTTTTTAATAAAGAGGGAAGGCTGACTGTCTGAAACAGTATATATTGAAGCAAAGTCTAAGACTAAAAGTTGGCTGGCGTCAATCAGGCATGATGGAAGTGCAACTGCTCCATCTAGTGTGACAGGTTGTCAGGGCCCTGGAAGATCAAATTAACTACAATAAAGAGAATTTATGCTTAAGAGTTGCACTAAAATCACAAGATATGCTTACTTGTAGAAATCATAAAAAAGGAAAAGACCATTGTAATACATATTGAATACTATATTCTGGAACATGTACCTTGTTTCCCTGAAAATAAGACACTGTCTTATATTTTTTTGAACCCTGAAATAAGCGCTTGGCCTTATTGCCATGCACTCAAAAGCCCAATTGGGCTTATTATCAAGGGATGTCTTATTTTGAGGGAAACAGGGTATATATTTTACAGTAAAGATAAGGCAATAACAGAGACCACTTCAATATTTCTCAGTATCATCCAGCTTGGCACATACCAGGTTCAGGATGCAAACAGGTGCCTGCGGATGCAAGGGAGATGTAGCAAGGATTGGAGAGGGGTAGGGGTGTGAGGGAAGTGCAGTGAAAGTAAGGGGACTACAAGGGAAGTATGGTGAGAGTATGTGTGAGGGTTGGTGAGAGTTGTCAGGACACATGAGGGTGGTGTGGTGAAGCTCCCAGAGGATGTGCAGGGTGTACAAATGGTGGGAGACGCCCAGAGAGGATGCATGTGTGATCAGTGTGGTGGGAGCACAGAGGGGCTGGGTACAAGTGAGGAAGACTTATCCCAGCAGCTTGCGATCTTTGCTGGATTTGACACTGATTTTTCTGGGGAAGCTAGCAGGGAAGGTTGCAAATTGGGATCATGTGATTGTGAGGCACCCAGATTGGGATCACCTGATTGAGGGGGTATGGGGATGGTCAGAACTCCGAGGATCAGTCATAACATCATTCATTCAGCACTGTTGTAATTTTGAATGAACAATAAGTGTAAGTTGAACAGAGTTCTGGAAAATATTCAGGTTATAGAATAAATTGGGAAAGTGAAATGCAATCTAGAAAAAGAAAATTACAAATGGCTTCCATATTACTACCAACTAATCTAACATATTTTATATTAAAACACTAGATTATAAACCACTTTGAAGAAGATGCTCGACACAGAAAATGTAATTTTTCAGTAAACAAATATTTAAAAGCTCATTAAAAGAACTATTATAAGAACTAAATAAAAACAAGACTGATGCCAGAAATACCTGCATCTCTCTGGAGAATCCTCCCTGTCTTTCCTTCGGAATTTGCTGATGGTGTCATCAATTGTGCTCCCAATTTTATCACTCAGTTCGCCTAGTTTATCGCTGAAAGGAAATCCACCTTTGTTTTTATCCCATTCCTCATCCCATTTTGACTTGGGCTCAGCATCGTATCTTTCACCTACGTAATGTACACAGATAATCAAAGAATGAAAGAAAAAAGTGAATAACCCTAAAATACTACTACTTTTAGCAGTTTTACACACAATGGAACTTAAATCTGAGTTAACAACAACAACAGAAACATTTTAAGCATTTTTACAGAGCGCATTAACATATAATACATTATATTGCACATAATGATGTTATATTGCCAGAAAATATAGTTAAAAGATTATTGTTTTATTGTTATTGTTGACAAATATGCTAAGCTAAAAACTGTAAAAGCAAGTAGAAAGGCATCTTTCTGCCCAATAAAATGAGGCTCATATAAAGCTTGTATGACAAATAAAAGTCCAAATATAATAAATGTTCATTAGTACACTCTTAACCAGGCTGTCATGGGGATCTCATACCAAACCCTGCAAGACGGCAATATTTCTAGCCTCAGTTAACAATTTAAACTCTCTTCAAAGTCTTTAATGACGATGCAGCACATTATCCCCTTATGTGCTAGTTAGGAGTTTTTAAGTTCCCCATTCTCCCACCCTCACCCCACCCCTTTCCCCCCAATAGCTACATAAACAAAATTTGCTTTGTAAGTGAGCCAACTGGCTGTGAACTGTAATAGAAGGTGCCGGTTTTCCTCAGTTGTTTTTAAATACAGTTTTAAGTGGTTTGGTTTAAATTCCATACAGTTTAGGTAGCCAAGAGGGAAGATTTAAAGCCGAATATAATCCCTTGCAGATTTATATAAAACTCTCAAAATTGTGATTTTGCCAGATTCTTTTAATTTGAAAAAAAAAAAATACTGGCCAAATACAGATTATTTCTCATATTAAAATCCTGTTATTTGTATCATAATAATATAGAGTAGCTTCTCATTTAATTTCTTTTGGGGGCAATCCATCAAACAGTGGGCCAAAGGATTTCAATTATAATTGCTGAGGTGTACTTACTGATGTTCTGTATTGATACTAGATTGTGTGCAACATCACTTTGTTTTATATTCGTGAACAAGCACTTAGCCCTGTTATACCATAGCATATGCACTAAGAGTAATAAAATACAAACTCATACATTACTTACATGTGAAAATTTCTCTCTGGCCACTTCCATTAGCTCATGGCAGGTTATTTTCCCCAATATGAAATTACCAATTCCCCTCCTCTGCTCACACAGATATATTTATACATCGCACCAGTGGTGAAATCCGAATTTTTTTACTACCGGTTCTGTGGGCATGGCTTGGTAGGCGTGGCAGGGGAAGGATACTGCAAAATCTCCATTCCTACCCCACTCTGGGGCCAGCCAGAGGTGGTGTTTGCCAGTTCTCCAAACTACTCAAAATTTCCGCTACCGGTTCTTCAGAACCTATCAGAACCTGCTGGATTTCACCCCTGCATCGCACCAGATGATCACAGATAAGATACACAACATCCATGGAGACAATATGTCTGCTATTCTATCCCAAGTCCCTTGCCTCCATTTGTGTTTAACTTCCTTTTTAGAGTATTTTACATGAGAAGCTGGCTTGCCCCTCACAGACATTATTGGGGAAAAAAAATCTGTTGGTGACAGTAGCTGAGCACTTTGTTAGAAAACATGCTTACATATCCAGAAAAAAAAGACAGGATAGGGAAGACTAGGAGCATACACAAAACTGCTGCAACCTTGAAACAAACTATTGGATTTCATAAATTCTGACAAATAGTTTTGGATTGTTCATGGACTACTGAAACAACCAACCAACCCAGCCTCCCTCTAGCTTGGTTGCTCCAGGTTTAGGACAAAATGAAGTTTGGAGGGCTTCTGAAGCTGTTTATGGGCTGAGGAAAGCAAGGCAATCTAGAAGAGCCTCCTAGGGTGACATTTTTTATTGGCCTCTGGTCTTCCAATCTTATCTTCTCCCACTCCTCTCTTCCCCTCAGCAGCGTCAAGGGCCACTGTCCCAAAGGAAGTCCCTCAGCCTCATTTTTTTCTCACTTTTCCCACTCCTGCTTGGAACAATGATATCTCGACATGTCTACTTATTCCATCACATTTTATTCTACAAACATCTTGAACAAGTGTATTTCAGTTTGGTCATGGACCAACAAAACCAGCTGTACTATATGTGGAATAGTTTATGTATGGACAACTGCATCAAAAGCTAAATGTCGTATTAAAAAGCAATCTCATCAGCTTACTGTTCAATGGCTGTGTTCATGTCTCTGTGTTTTTTGACTAGCCTCAACTCTGATGGCAGCCACTATATGACAAGTATAAGAACTGGTCCAATGAAGTTGTTTCAGTAATTTTTGCCTATGATAACTTTCTTCATTTGTGACCCTTCAGATGAAATGAGTACAGTTCAGAGACTATGGCAAATTACTATTCAATTTCTCTCAAGATCACCAAACGGATTCATCAAAAGCATTATTTCAAGTCATCAATACTTACTTGCATAACAAACTACATGGTTATGCTCCCCTTCCCATAAACCAAGCCATCATGAAAAAAGTAATTATTTCAATATTAGGTAATAAATATTTAAAAATGTGAGTTCCTTTCCTAGATAGGTAATCCCTGTTCAGTGACCACTCATTCAGCTACTATTTGAAGTTAAGACGGTCCTGAGGAGACATAGGATTGGTCCTTGTAGTTGTAGCCATTGAAGCATCCCAGAAGTCAGGTGACAATTCAGGCGCTTGGCAACCAAGTCTGAATTAGAATGTCAAAGTCCTGCAGTCACGAAATCACCATTTGCAACCTGCACTGCTGGTTTCTACAAAAACGTCAATGGGGAAGCTGATAGGTGGTTGCAAATGGTGATGTGATGTTCCAATCAATGGACCTTGTGGGGTTTGCCTAATGAAAGCAACTGGAACTCTACTATAAGTTGGCATGGTCATGTGATGTTATGCTTTATGAGTTCCCAGTTCCAATTACCATCATTAATGGAGGATTACTTGTTCCACCTGAGATATAGTTGTTTAGGTACTTCATATCAAGTTAACTTCATCCAAATTATGATGTGTTTAAGTATGTATGTATCCATGTACTACATGTCTGTTTCACCTGTATTTCATACTTATTTTCTGTCACACAAATATGTAGCTTTGGATCGTTTTCCTCAATAAATCAATGAACAAAGTATAAGATTTTTTTATTCATTTGTTTGACTAGGTTCTTCTTGTCTAGTTTTAGGACTTGTATGTGAACAGATCAGGTTTCAGGTCATATTTATGCAGAAATACTGAAAATTCAAAAGGGTTCACTAACTTTTAAATACCACTGCATGTCACTAAAGCCATCATCTGTCCTCTCCAAGCTGGACTTACTGTATCTGAATCCGCCAACACTGTCTGAAGAAACCCCAACATATTTATCTTTGTTTTTCTTTGCCTTTTTCCTTTCTTCACGAAGTCTGTCATCATCCTGGGCAAATTCTACCATTTCTTTCACTTTCTGGCGTATATTTATACCTTGGTCCTTTCCATTCTCATCTGAAAAAAGCGCATACAAAAAGAAATTGGGAACAGTCTTTAACCTGAAGCATTTGAAAAAATCTCTATACAAAATGAACCTAAGAACTGCTAAGGTTATGTTTTCTAAAGCAATTTTATTTATTTAATATGTTATACTTTTTATAGCCAATATTTCATCTTAACCCAAAGTGACAGCATTAGAGCACAATTTTAGTTTCTACAGATTTCTAACCCACAATGATCTACTAAAAAGCTCACTTAAAAAAAGGTGAAAAATATGATGCTTAAAAACACATTTCCTGTCAGTTTTAACCCACTTAAAACAACCTTACTTCTTAACTCTTTAGGAAGGGGTGGGGTATTTGAAAAGGAAAAAAAATGAATCGGGTTTTTTAAAATGCTAATTGCTAACTTTCTATCTTGCTTCAACTCTGTATTTTTAAAATCTTATCAGCTGAAGTGCACTACACACTAAAATTTGCTCCACCTCAAAGCCTCTTTTTTATTCAGAAAAAACACTGGCCTTGCTGCCTGAGCACTGTAAATATTATTTGGTAGGAGGGGGAAAAATCCCTAGCTTCAAACAGATGTGTATGTTTTGGAGCTCTAACCTTTCTTCCCAGATGATTAAAGCTATTCCTTTATATACACCACAGGGAACAAGTCTCTAGTGCATATTTTAATATAAACCCAAACACTCATGTTGTGTTGGTTCTGTTGTTATTAGCTGGTCTTTTCTGCAAGTTCTTGTCTTCACTAATTAATACTCTAGGGCCCCACGTCTTGGATTCTGCACTCTTCACACAACCGGCAACAGTCACATTCTAATTAGAGCAGGGAAGCTTCTAAGCTGGTTCAGGTGACTGACAACTCCAACAACTGCTTTAATTTGCTTATAAGATTCTTCTATCGCTCACCTACAAAGTGGTAATTTTCCAGGGATCGCAAATCATAAATGTGTTCTCTGGCACTTGTAACAACACGCTCTGATCCATTCCTTATGAGGTAAGATAGCAGCAGCAGAGACTATAAAAATACAAAGCACCTTATGACTGCATGAAAAATGCCATCAGTATTTTAAACTGCAATGAAAAGGAAAGCTTAAACGTGCAATAAATTAGAAAGAAAAGTAGGATTCATTCTGGTAAAAATGAGCCAACTTAAAAATGTTACAGAACTACTAGCAATACTGTGTAGATGTAAATCTGTGTTTTGCACTGAGACAAAAGAATAAATGGAGAACATTAATTCATACGATATTTGCCTGAAGAATCATTTTTTTTTCTAGGAAGAAAAAAATTGCAGTTAAGGCAATTTGGGGAAAAGCGTTCTGAACTTTAAAGACTGAAACAATTTTCTTTTGTGTCTCTTTTTTGCAATTACTTTATTCCCCAGTGTTTTTCCATTTAAAAGCAATTTTACAGCAATTTTTCTATGCCGTTTTCTGCAGGAAATGTGTTGATGTATAAAATTCAGTATTTTTAGATAAATGTAAGCAAACTTCAAAACAAAAATAAGTTTTTAAAGTATGTTAATTCTCTAAACTTCCTGCAGCTTCCAGAATTTACCTCCTTTTGAAAAACTAAAACCAGAAACAAAATGGAACGCCCCCACATGCATAGAAGTCATTCACTGTCAGCAGAAAAATGTCTGTAATTGTAACTGAAAGTAAACAGATCATTCTATATAGCCTTAACAATATTGAACAAAATGCATAATAGTATTAAAATGTATGTATGTATGTATGCATGCATGCATGTATGTATGTATGTATGTATGTATGTATGTATGTTTAGAGCAAGTAATCAAAATACAAAACAGGCGTAAAGTTCCTATTTTTAAAAAGTCAACATCTTCAGAATTGTGTGGACTGTATAGATTTTAAATTTAAAGACTTTTAGTGCTGCAAGATACTGTGGAAATATGGCATTACACATACTTGAATTTCACTGAAAGTATAGTGGAAGAGCAAGTGTAGAAGAAATAAAACTGGGCCAATAATGGGAGTAAAACAAGGGATAACCAACTGGTTCTATGCCCAGTAAGATGAAATAAAAAATAAAATAAAATGTAATAAATAAGCCTGTGCTTTGAGAGGGAGGAAACAGAATATATAAAAGGTATCAGAAATAAATGTAGAATGTTTCTTTAACAGCTTCAAATTGAGTTTTTTAAACGAACATTCAGAACAAATATTTAAAATTGGGTCTCTCAACAGCGAACTGCTAGGAGGGATTTAGAAGATCAAGTTACGGAGGATCTCTTATTTGGTTTTTATTAAGCAATAAAAGTCAAAATTGCTAGAAGGAATTCAATTTAAGAGCCTTTTTATAAAAACAACAGCCCCCTCCCCCCTCCCCCAAAAATCCCTTGGTTTTCAAGGCAGACCATTTCTTAAAAATGTATACTGAAAAAGAATTAACTTGATTAAAATCAAGTTCTACTAATTGCACACAGAGGATCTGGAAACCTGTGAAGTTTAGCATGGATATTATGTTAATGAATGCACAAAACTGAGTTAATTGCCTGAGGACACTGTGGTAAAATTAAAACATTCAGATGTGTTTTTCAACATTCAAAGTTTACACCAAAATTAAGGTTTTAATAAATGAATACAAAAAGTCACTACTGTACATACCTTATAAACCCTCCTCCAGTTCTTTTTATTGTCTTTTAACATCCGTGTCCAAAGCATGTTCATAAGTTCTGGAAACTGTTCATACATAAAAGTAGCTCTAGAAAAGAAAAAGATGAAAATGAGAAAAAACAAGGAAGAAGGAGAAAGAATTATTAATGGTGTTACTTTATGTCAGCACTTGCATTTGACAGCAGGTGGCAGACTTGCTCTGAGTTAAACCTCCATCAGCAATTAAGAGCTGTGGACCATTTATACAGAAGTATTTCATGTACAAAATTAGCAATGCTGATGTCTTTCCATTGTCAATCATGAAAAAATAAAAATAAGGACAGCTTTATTATTTTAGTCCAACATGACATTCATGTGTTCTTTGTGGGATTGTGAAGGAGCCCCACTATTTATATTTCAAAAATGCATTACAAGATTCTTATCCAAAAGAAATATTATGTGTTACTTAATAAAAGGAACACAGGTAGTTCTCGTTTAGTTACCACAATTGGGACTGGCAATTTAAACAAAATGGTCACTAAGTGAAAGGAGACCATGCTTATTATCTTCAGGTGTTTTACAGTCCTGCGAAGGGCTTAAATGTGAGGACTGGTCGCAAAATTACTTTTTCATCACCACTGTAACTGCAAATGGTCACTAAACGAGGACAACCTGTATTTAAAAGTAGTTGCTTGTGATCATTCTTTTCCATCATTAATACACTTCGCTCCCTAATTTATTTATATCCTTCAGGAGCGATGAAGCAGCAGTGGCATATATACTTAAAGATGTCTCTTTCAACAGAGCTGAATCAAATTACTTACTTGGCAATCTCCCCCATGAGTTGCCCTGAAGGTCCCCATGGATCATCATTGGTTGCTTCTCGAACCTTAGACTCAATTTCAGAATAATTCATAACCACATTGGTGCTGTACAGAACAGAATTAAATGCAAGCACAAAGATTAGCATCAAAGCAGAGAAACACATGAAAACTTAATAATGACACTAGTGGGGAGCTTAATGAGATACCTCGGCAGGGTGGGAAAGAAAACGTCTTTAGTCGAGAACTACCCTGAGGAAACTGGAACACATTTATCTATCTTTAAGATGGTTTTACTATCCCATTAACCTTCCGGAATATAGATCAGAGATAAGGGGTTACATGAGACTTGGAAACAGTCCAGTTAAAAATGGCTTTTGGTTAAAATTAAGAGAAACTGAGCTGCTGAAGAAGGCAGTTAGCAACTCAAGGCACAGCTACTTGCCTTCTATCACAACCCCCATAAAACTACCCCTTATCTTGAGTGGAATCAGGTGAGAAGTGTGTTCTTTTAAAACCACTGCATTGTGAAAAAGAACACTTGTGTCTATTCTTAGCAGATTCCTGTCCAATTGCAGAAGGGGGGGGGGGGAGAGAGGAGAGCATCATAATAGCATGAATATAACCTGAGCAAGGTAGAACAGTATGGTAAAATCCAAAGAACCACCCCCTTACAGAAGAGCTGTTAATCATCTTTATGTTCAATATCTTGCCTGTAAGAATTTTTGTATCAATTATATGAAAGGCGACATAAGAATGTCTTTTTCTTTCTATTTCTCCGCAGATCCCTATAGGGAAAATTTGTCTAATTAACATACTTTTAGTTTTTTTCCCCAAACATGCATAGGAAACAGATTAATCTCCATAGAATATAACAGCTAAATAGATGGGAAAGCTAACAGTATAGTTGACTCACAACCGTTTCACAAGAATGTCAAAATAAGGCTCACATTGAAGCCGGTGGATCTGAAATACCACATAAGTTGCTGCTCTAGGTAGGGCTAGGAACAGGTATATTTCCATTCTTCTTATTGAAATTTCACTGATGTGTGCTCTTAAATCATCCTAACATCGGGAACATTTTTTAAAATTTACGTTCAGTCATATACTCAGTGTCCTAATTCTAAGAATAAAAAACTCCTGTGATGGACAAGATGGAAAGACAAGATTTTCTAAAGAGTTATCTTATAACTTGCCATCCAACATAAAAGATTCCTACTCATTTCTTGATAAATGAATAATTGATGTATAATACAGTGTTCGCATCATACTTTAGGCAGAGATTATATTTATGGATATATATATATATATATAGGTATGGGTTATCATATATGTTCTCCTTAGTTCTTGCCTATTTTTTCAAGTAACTGCATCTGACTGTAGGGACTATTAATCTGTTTTCAAAAAAGTGAACTTACACTTTTGAAGAAAACAATATTTCCGTATGTGTGTTGATAACCACAGGCCAGTTCCCGAACTCCCATTCCTCCATCTATCATTTAGGCAGCAGAAGATAGCTCTCTTTCAATTAGATTAGATACTGGGTCATAGATTGCCTTGAGCTAAGCTGATTTTACAGACTTGAGTGAATACATACATTACTGATACTCTTGCTTTCACAAACCATTGCCCAATTTCTGTTAAATTGTTTTGGGAAATTGGTGAAGTGTAGGTAAAGCTAAACTCTGGTTCTTCAGGTTCTTACGGGCATTCATTAATGAGAAACAACAAAAGCTGAACTCAGTCATAGAGGAAATTATTTTAAAAAGTGTCTTTTTGGGGAAAAATATTGCTCTCTTATGTTTATGTTTGTTTATGTTTATTAGACTTATATGCCGCCCTTCTCCTGAGGGACTCAGGGAGGCTCACAGCAATAAAAACAAACAGTAACAAATTTAAAAAGAATTGAACAATAAAAACAGTGAAATTTAAATATACTT
>JANHFM010003702.1:107179-119897 GCA_032468115.1 Grayia smithii
CACACACACACACACACACGTATATATACAAGGAGAGAGAGGGAGGGAGGGAGAGAGAGAGAGGGAGTTTAGTATTTGTTGCAAATTTACCCAGTGTAATCATGTGGCTTATCCTCTGATGGATTAATATACTTAATCAAAGAAAAAATATAACTTAAATCTGATTTTTTAATAAAAAGATTACTTAAAAAATTTAAATATAATTCAAATTTAAAATCTGAGTTTAAAATTAAAATTCTCAAAAAAGTTCAGAAATGTTTCTATTATAATTTTAAAAAAATATTATTTTATTTTTTAATCAAGGATTTTTATAAGATATGTTAATCAGGTTCATTTTCATTTTCCTATTATTTAACAGGTCAGGTTTAACTGAATATAAGCATGCTATCAATATGGCTTTGTCTGAATGGAGTCAATATTTTTTTACCTACGCAACTCTCAAAATTTGCAAATACCTCGAGAATTTTTTTGATATTATTTTAAAACCATAGCTTTTGTGTTCTGTATTAAAAGCCATTGTTAAACACTAAAAACATCTTCTTAAAAACTTAAGCCACCACAAGGAAGCAGTTTATTCCCCTTCTCCCCAAATTTCTAGTGTAGCCTACACTTTTTAAAGATACAGGTAACTACTGTGGCTATTGAAATCAAAATATGAGTATAAAAAATACATGCAATGAAAAAATAGATGTAAGGTGAAACTAAAATATAGTCAAAGGTATGCCATTATTTATAATTTTAACTTTAATATATTAAATCACTTTTGCTGGTTGAAGTTTTAACTGCTTTAAATAATTCAACACTTTTATGATTCTGCAAGCACTGCTGATGTAATGAAGTGTAAAAATATTGTATACTTTCTGCAGCTTTTGAATGGAAATATGAGTTTGAAAATTAAAATAAGTAAAACAATTGCAAAAAACAAAAACAAGGAAGTCAACACACTCACTCATCACTGTGATGATGCAAATCATTCTTAGGCGTTATTACCAATTTATCATTTTCATATTTAGTTTGCCTCAAATCCTACAAAAATTATTTTAATTCAGTTTAAATCTTAATTGCATATTTCTTTTATCTTGGGGAAAAAACCCACAAAAGTTTTTAAAATGGCTTCTCTCTTTCTCAAGAAACACACACTGATATTAATCTAATCTAAAGAGGATATGCAAAGAATGGAAAGAAAGCTTCATCCTTGCCACAGTCAGCTATAGATTTAAATCAGGTACAGAGCATCCAGCTTACTGGCAAAACTCTTGGCATCATTTGACTAAACTCCTACTTAAGGCTCTCAGACGCATGACATCTCACAGCTAGAAGGTGCAATTACCTTTTTTTATAACCATTATTATTTAATTATAAGACTTTTTTCTTCCAACTCTACCATAGGGGGGTTAAAAAAAACCAGGAGGAATCTTGACCTTCTCTGCAAAAGGTAGCGTAGTCCGTATTTTTCGGAATATAAGACGCACCTTTTTACCCCCAAAGGGGTGAAAATCTGGGTGCGTCTTATAGTCTAAATGTAGCCTCGCCCAGCCTCACAAACGGAGGTTGCAGAAGCTGAAAAAAGCGTCTGAAACCTCCCTTTGAGAGCTGAAAAAAACCCTCCCAAACGGAAGTTGCAGAGGCTGAAAAAAAAGCAAGGTGCAGAGCTCACAACCAACGAACCTGTTGCTAAAGTTTACCTCTGAGGGTTAGATTCTGAATAAACCAATTCACTATTAATGTTGCTACAGGGATATTAAATAGACCAATTCAGATAGGTAAAATATACCGGTAATTGAAAAGGAGCTTGCCAATAACAACTATTTTTGCTCTGAAATGAATCAAGGAATATTAATTTAGAAGATAAAAATGCTAACAACTAGAACTTCTCCCCCCCAAAGCTTCTTTGTACAATCTTTTAATTTAAGGGAAAACAAAGTATCTTGTTCAACAAGAATGAAAAGGAAAAAAATCTAAATATTTAATATGTAAAATACTAGTCATAACTTTGCAACAAAACTAGAACAAGTAATAGCAAGGTTTTTAAAAGGGTACAGAAGGGTAGGACAGGCCAAGACAGGAAAGGAGTAACCATAGTGAAAAAAAATATGTTTTTTTAAAAATTCTAAGTTAATCAACTTGTGAAATATTTGGACAGTATTTCACAAACCTGGTAGTCTAAAATAGTTTTTGATGAAGTAGAATTAAAATATTTAAGCTTCCAAATTATCTAAGGACTGCCTAGCTTGAGGTAAGTATTTCTCAGTCTTTCAGTCAAGTTAATTGCTGAACAACTGTTTTCAAGCTCATAAAATCAAAGGTTATGTTGTTTCCACTGCCAAAGTTTAAAATTAACTTAGAAGACAGAAGAAAGGATAAAAACATCCAAATGAGAGAGCTGCAAGAAGCAGTTATACCCTAAGGCAAATAATACCTCTAAAATTGATGCACTGGAGAAATTCTACTAGAACTATTGTGATAGTTGGTACTACTTCTACTACTACTAAGAAATTGTTTCTAAACTCTGCACTAAATGAGCTACTCCATTAAAAGAAAAAAAGATATAATTAAAAAAATCTCCTACCTATCATTATATAGTAGCAGAATAATGCCGCTAATATTATCTTGTTAGAACTCCAAATTATTTTATATCTAGCACCTGTCCTATGAAATATCATTCCACTGAAGGCTTGGCTATCTATATGGTTCTTCCCCTGGCCACTAGGCCAGAATACAAGATGAATTTATCCAAAAATACATTCTGTTACTCAATAGCTAATACAATAATTGGTCTTGCTTATTCATTTATTTAAAATATTTGTATGTTGGACATAGAGTACAACTTTGTGCAGCTCATAGAAATAAAGTAACAAAACCATAAAAATAGAAATTAAAAACTCAGAACTTCAGTCATCCTCCTGGGATGCCCCAACAATCACTAATGGGTTCCCATTACTCTACCTAGAGGAAATAGATTATTGGAGTATTTTCAGTCAGATTTCAGACCAGGACATGGAGACTACTAATTGTACTTGGACCTAGCTCTGGTGGAACTAGTATAGTGGTGGTTCAACTGTCTTGGTCCTCACTGATCTCTCATCAGCTTTCAACTATGGTACTTTTGTTGGCCCAACCACAGGGATCAGGAGTGGCAGGTATAGTGTTGAAATGATACTCCTCTTTTTTCTGCAGCTGGTTCTGATGGAGGAGGGAGAGGTCAAGTTTGAAGCCCCATCTACCTGAAGCTCTAAATGGGGTAGTTCTCCACTGGACAGAACAAGGACACAATTTGAGTTTCTGCTGGATCATAGTCTTATGTCAACAATTAGACTTATTGAGTGCCATATTGGCTCTCTTAGTTGTAATCCTAATGTTTCTGAGGAGACATCAACTTTAGGAATGCCAAAGTAAATAAGGGATGCATTCTATAACCTCATGAACTAAAATTGTGGTGATCTCTACTTTTTATTACTTCATTTGCTTATTTCTGCCAACAAAAATAATGTAACCAAGAACTTGCCCACAAGAGAGAAAAAAAAAAAAGAACCGTGTAGTAAAACTGTAATTCCTAGCTTGTTTTTCAATTTGAGAAAATAAGGTCAAACTCTCATTTGTTAGGAGAGGAACAATCAAGAATATCTAGTTCAGATATATCACTTTAAAAAAATAACCTGTTGAAGTGCTACCACTCTGGAATAACACGCAGTAACTCTTTTTAAACAGGTGTGAATTGTTCAGAACTACATGGTACCCTTGTCTGTGAACCTTGCCAATCTTCCCTGCTTTCTTATATAATTATGCCATTTTTACATATGGTGACCACTCTATTGATTTTGATACTATAATTTTAAAATTATAATTTATTTAACCTATATACAACCACAGAATTATATACCTAACTTAAAAAAAATGAAGTACAGGCCCAGGACCAGCAACTTGGCTGTTAAGTGAAACTATGACCCCTGCTTATGATCTTCCTTTAGCTTTCCTTTGCTTTACACACCAGTGAAAGTTATAAATGCAAGGACTGGTTGCAAAATTAGGTGTCTTTCATTAATTAATGCCCTGAAAAAATGTTAAAGAGCTTATTTATAATCTTAGGATGAGTCTAATTCAACAAAGTACTTCCTTCCCCATATTTTTATCCATCTCAAGTTGGTGGCCAACTTCATTATACTGGAAATGTAACATCATGAGACATTTACCCATCTCATAAGGATTTGTTCCCCATTGACCTTTTTTGGTTTAATATCTATATATTTGTTAGTAAAGTATGGGACTACAATAGTAATACAATTTAAAGAAGTGAATGTGATTTTAAGTATATGCCAACATTTTGGAATTTACCATTAAATTTATCAGTATGTGATGAATTATGAACTTATCATGCATGAACTATAATCAAACACAATTACCCTTTTTGCAGTAGTTAGTGTCATCCCAGATTTACAGCTTTAGACTGATGTTTGCTTTCTGTTTAAGAACTCAATGTTTATGAACATAATGGAAAATTCTGATCAATATTATTCTTTGCAATCATGGTTTAATGTAGTGTTTAAAAATTGAACTGCTTTATTTTTGTATACATTATGCTTTTCTTGTTTTCACTTTTCTTTTGTCCTGTTTGTATATTGAAATGATTTTTTTTTAAAAAAGCAAAACAGAATGTTTAATATATTCTGAACAAATAACGCTGATATTGAAGAGGATTCAAAATAACCCAAAATTTCTAAATTCATTTATACTTGTAAATAAATTGTAAATTCACAAGATCATAAACTTTAAATTACAATAACCTATTATATGCAATTTAGTGTGTTCTGTCCAAGGTAGTCACAACCAAGAGATATAACAGGTTTTACAAAATATAAAATTTGTAAAAATTCATCACAACTTTCCAAAGATATTTTAATCCTTTGTTTTCTAAGTTATTAATTTCAGTTTGTTTTTAATTGTTAGTGAAGAACAGCAAGGAATTCCAAGGTCAAAACTAATTTCAAACTGAAAAGTACCTAAAATTTTGCTTCAAATAGTATGCGCATTAAAAAAATGGGATATCCAGGGAAATTTCATTTCAACAAACTAATAAAAGGGCATCAACTATTCATAAATTACTGTTTAATAAGTAAACAAATATGGCAATTTATACTATTTACACAGTGATGCAACTAAGCAAATTGCTCTAAACAACAATAGAATAATACAAACGGTTAAGTCTTGTTTATTGAGGGTTGTTAAATTGAGGTTTAATTGTGTTGTTGTTATTAGACACCAGGAAGGCATTCTAGTCAACTCAATTTCTGTTACAGAGACTGTAGAGGTGATGTGTTTTCTGTCAAAAGCAAAGTTCCTTGTAAAGATTTAAGGCCCCTGTTTTTCCCATATTCCTGAGACTTTAGTGTTATTTAACTGTTTTGATGTAGAAAAGGTATTGTCTAAATTGGACTTAGTATTTTTCACACATTTTTATTTATAAAACAAATATGTAATTTGGTGAATATAAGACTACATTACTCAGGCTGAGTTAAGCCTTAAAACTTACTTCTGATTACAATAAACTTCTACAATACATGTAGTCCTTGACTTACAACTGTTCATTTAGTGACCATTCAAAGTTACAATGGCACTGAAAAAATTACTTATGACCATTTTTCACATTTATGACTGTTGCAGCATTCCTTGGTCATGTAATCAAAGTTCGGATGCTTGGCAAATGTATATTTAGGCATATTTATGATGACTGTAGTATCCTGGGTCATGTGATCAGTTTTTGCAATCTTCTGATAAGCAAAATCAATAGGGAAGCCAGATTCACTTAACAACCATGTCACTAACTTAATAACTACAATTATTAACTTAACAACTGGCAAGAAAGGTGTAAAATGGGGCAAAATTACTTAACTGTCTCACTTAGCAACATAGATTTTGGGCTCAACTGTGGTCATAAATTGAGGATTACCTGTATTACCTACATGAAACATAGTGTTGGTATTAAATCCAATCCATCAGTGAACTATTTTGTGAAACACACATTTCTGATTAATTTTCCTCTTAACTCAACTGTAAGCAAAGATTAGAAGATGTATCCACTATTCCTTACATGTTATTTCTCAAGAATCATTAAACAAGTACTTTTTGTATTTTATGCATAACCCCTTAAAAGTAGACCCATTCATATCAAAGACCAAGACATCAAAAATAAATTTAGCTTGTTTAGATAAAAACAAAATTTATTCAAAAGGTTCCTAAAAGATTCCTTTGCTTCTTAGTTTACAAAAGTAAGTCAAACTTGGGTAATGTACTTACTTATTATACAAGGTGCTGGTGGCAGGAACAATTTAACATACCCTTTAACCAGCAGTTAAATAATAATGCAACATTTCTGAGAGTTACTGATCTTGAAAACTTATTTAATTATATGTTTCAAGAAACAATTTCATTCTACTTTTTTTTTCATTTTAGGTGACAAGGCTGTTAATGAAAGTATTGCTTCCTACTGTTAAGCAAAAGTAGAAAATCACTGAATTTATCCAGTCTGTATATTACTAGCAGATACCAGCATTATTGTGACAGCTATGTTAGAAACAAAGATTAAATTACAGAAATGCAACAAGCCATTACTGAACTTCTTGCACATGGCAACCACCACACCTTCGCCAAAGACAGCAAGTTATTTTACTTCCGCTCTCACTATCCTTTTTCTCTTCCTCCTCCATTTTTGAGCAGGCTTAGCAGAATACCAAGGTAATAAGGAGACCGTGTTAGATATGGAAGCCAGAGGTGAATTTCTCTAAACCTTTGGACGCTTCCAATCACTGTATGAACTGGCACCATTCTATGCCAAGTTATGCCTTGCTAGCACACTCAACACACACTCCCCATGAAGGACTGCTAATGTACTGGGCGGGGGATGGGAACTGGAAAGATAAGAAACAATTATGCTAAACATGATTCCTCCCTGGGAAGGAAATACTCAGGATCAGCCAGAGGCAACTTACCCAAACAGTGTGTAGTGGGGAGACTGGTACAGATTGATAAACCCTGGGAATCCAAGCCAACCACCCCTCAGTCAGTGGGGCATTGCTGGAATCAGTTAATATGGGGCAATCAAATGAGATTGATGGTTAAAACCCCGCACCACAACCAAAGGCCAGGTCTCCAGAGCGCCAACAGGTAAAATATCAGTTACAGCAGGTGAAAGGAAAGAAGTTTCAGTGACGGCTTCTAAATTGTAAAGGTGGCGGAAGAGGCAACCCAAAGAGAAGAGCCAACCTGGATGGCATCTTGGTTAGGATCTAATGGGAAGCATTACACGGGGGAGGGATCGTCTGGTGGCTGAGGGGATGGGGCACCTGAACCCGTGGCCAGAGAGAGAAAGAAGCTGCGGTGGAAGGGAAAATAAATGAATTACAGGCATACATCTGGGTGGATTTACTAAGAGGGATGGGGAAGCCTAGACGAGACCCACAGATCTTTCCCAGGCACCCTATAATACTCACGCCTTGTCCACCAGCTCCCGGACTTTCCACATATTGAGCATCGTGGCGGTGGCGCCGCCGAGAAACCCTCTTCCTCTTAATTCCCCAGACTTCTTCTTTTTCCCTTCGGAGCCCAACTAGCCGCTCGTCAGCCACGGCACCGCCAGGCCAGGCCCGTCTAGCCTTGCCACCTCCCCAGCTTCGCCAACGGCACAGAGAGACAAATTCGGTTCTGCCTCCGGAAACTGGCAGCTCATGGTCGCAAAGCCTGCTGGGATATGAAGTCTGGACGCGACGAAGCACTGAACGATAGAAACGCGGTTGCCTGTTAGAAAATAGGGAAGGCAGAGCATTCCATCGCACGGCATCCTGGGAATCTTCCGGGCTCTTCTCCCTGTTGGAAGCATTTAGAAAAAAGCTCTGTCCCGCACTGCTTGCTGGGATATGAAGTTTTTAATTCATTGCTTTTTTGGGCGCAGGCGAGTTGGATTTTAGTGGCAGTTATTCGTGGTATGGTAAAGGAAGTCGTAATGATGTAACTAAGTGAACTGTAAATTAAAGGTTTCAGCAGTTGAATGTCCACGAACTGTTTTTGTCTGCCAAAAAGCAGTAAGGAAGAGATGTAGAGTTTCATTTCGCATTTTTGTTTTCTATGTTATTAAAGCTTATTCAGTGATCTGAAACTGGACTCTTTATTCTGAAAGAATCTAAATAAATCCTAACTGAACACAAAACTACACTTATAAATTAAACATTATGTGTACTTTTAAAGACAGCAAATTATTTCCAGTTAGCCTATTCCATTTAAGTAGTCATTTTCTGGCATGCCATCACAAGGGACAATTCAGACTTTGTTTAACATACTGCTTGAAGAAGGTGAAGAAGGAGCTTAATTGTTCTTTCATGAATGTGCCAGTCTACACCCAAATAACTGATTAATGGAAGTGGTCCAAATCTGCTAACTTTAATGTGGATTCCACAAGGATTAATGTCTAGCAGTTATGCATAAGTTTTGCTCACAAGGTTAAATATGATATTTCTGTCACTTCTTGTGACTCTTCACAACCCTCTTCACGACCATAGCACGCCAGATTCCGCTGTCTTTGGGATTTGCACAAATTCATGTTCATTGTCTCAATGACACTATCTAGCCATCTCATTCTCTGCTGTCCTCTTCCCCGTTAGCCTTCAATCTTTCCCAACATCAGGGCCTTTTTCCAATGAATCCTCTAGTAACTAATTAATCTGAATCTAATTCCATAAATGTCATTACCTCTTTTTTTATTGGAAAGCCCAGCATCTGATGACCTCCAAACTACTTCAAGCCACTTCTTTCTTGACTGTTATTTTTATTTTATGTTTAACCAACCTTTATTTTTTTTTATATCAATAAGGCAGCAAACATAACTAATTCTACTTCCTCTATTTTTTCTCACAATAACAATCCTGTGAGGCAGGGTTCGGTTCTACTTACTTTTACTACCGGTTCTCTTCCTGTACGCACTTTGCGCGTGATCGGCACTCACGTGCTCGCTTTGCTCGCGGGCATGCCAAACTCGCGCTCCGCCCATGCACACTTTTTTTCCGGAAAACCGTAAGTACGGGCACGCGGGTGGGCTTGGCTCCCAGCCACAGAGAACCAGTTTGGTGACATCACAACGTCACTGCTACTGGATCGCACGAACCGGGCCGAACTGGGAGCAACCCACCACTGCTGTGAGGTGAATTGACTGGGAAGAGTCAGATAGAAGTGAATATTTTTACCTCTGAGTTGAACTGTGGGGTTCCTGGTGCTCTTTGAGCTTGCTTGTTTTCTTGCAGAAATTTCAATACCAAATGAGGTAACATCATCAGTGCTGGTAGGTAGTGAGATTTGCTCACCAGTGGCTTGCCCTGTCAGAGTTGGTGAAAGTGTTCTTGGTGGTTCTTAGGGTTATTGTTTACTGTTAGGTTGTTTGCCTGAGTTGATAATTCCTTACTGAAGTATTGTTTACTTCTGGATCATTGAGAGAAAGTGACTGGCCCAAAATCATGAAGCCAGCTTTTCTATCTAAGTGGGACTAGACTCATAGTCTCTTAGTTTCTAGCCTGGTGCCTTCTATTTTAAACATGGCACATTGCATGTCAACATAAATACCTTAGTTCTTGATGGAGTTTTATTCCCAAAATTGAATTTATGCATAATTTGTGAGTTTTCTGAGCAATTGTTTGAAGAGCAGGTGGCAGTCATGGCCAGTTGAACTTTTGCAGGGATCCACTTTGTGCTCCATTCTTGCCCTTTCCTTGATTGGGAAGTCCTATCTAGAATCACTCAATGACACTTGGATTATTTCAATCTGTTCTACTTGGGATTGCTCTTGAAGACCACTTAGAAGCTGCAGGCTGAAATGGCTCAAGTAGTTATGGTACACCTTAGATGCTCAGGTAACACGTTTCACAAACTGCACAACTCCTCTGTTGGCCTTTAGATAAAATTCCATATGCTGGTTATTATCTACAAAAATATTTTTTGGCTTAGTTCTCATTATGATCACTTTTCTTCAATTTTATTTTACTGTCCTATTAAATCTAGACAAGTGATGATGCTCAAGTCCCACTGTTAAAATTATGTCAAAATGTGCATCTTGGAGATTTATTTACTGATTTGCAGTGGTGAAATCCAATTTTTTTTACTACCGGTTCTGTGGGCGTGGCTTGGGGAAGGATACTGCAAAATCTCCATTCCCACCCCACTCTGGGGCCAGCCAGAGGTGATATTTGCCGGTTCTCTGAACTGCTCAAAATTTCCACCACCGGTTCTCTAGAACCTGTCAGTACCTGCTGGATTTAACCCCTGCTGATTTGTATTTGATTTGATTTAAGATTGCTCAAGTGCAGAACAACTCTGGGCAGCTTACACTATAAAAATTAAAAATCCGTAATAATAAACAAAAAGAAGATAAATGTCTAAGCAGGACACAAAATCCAATATGAACTCAAAATACCATGTTCTGGACCCTGAGAGTAGGATTCTGGAACAACATTAGGGTGGAAACCACATGGATTTCTTGGGAGTTGCTCTTCCAGAGGGTGGGTGCTACAACAGACAAGGCATACTTTCTGGGTCACGCCAAATAGCATTATTTGAAAGATGTGCTTTTCTATGGCTACCTCTGCCCACTGCAGCAATATCTTACATTCCTCTCCTGAAGTATGCAGGACCCCACCCTGCCGCTATTTAGGAAAGCCCTGAAATGTGACTTTCCAACAGCAATAGCAATAGCACTTACACTTATATACCGCTTCATAGTGCTTTTACAGCCCTCTCTAAGCAGTTTACAGAGTCAGCATATTGTCCCCAACAATCTGGCTCCTCATTTTACTCACCTCAGAAGGATGGAAGGCTGAGTCAACCTTGAGCCTGGTGAGAATTGAACTGCCAACTGCAGTCAGCGGCAGTCAGCAGAAGGAGCCTGCAGTGCTGCACTCTAAACACTGTACCACTGTGGCTCGGTAAAACTTTATTGGATACACCATGTTGGTACTGAAGAAACGAAAACAACTCTGGTTTCCCATGCAAATGCTTGCCCAGTTAAACAATCCTTTCTCCTTCTCCCCACCTTCTTTGATCATATTGTCCAATTATGAGACGGCCTTTTGTTATGGTCCATCTCTTACCTTCATCAGTGACCTTGCTGGCTCCAAGCTCTCACAATTTCTCCATTCATTCTCTCCATTCCTTTTCTCTGCTCCTAGTTCAGGGGTGGGATTTTACCGGTTCGGACTGGTTCGGGTGAACCGGTAGCTCTGACGATCAGCTGGGAGTGAACTGGTTCACTCCGATGATCAGCTGGGCATGCCCACCCCTGAGCTTTATTTATCTTTATCTTCGCATCTGATTAGTGCAGCAGAGCGGATTGCCGCACTTCAGATGTTTTAATTCCCTAGCACTAACGCGGAAGGGGATTAGTACACAGGCGCATGCAAAGTGCGCGATCACCGAACCGGTTTTTAAACCAGAAGGATCCCACCACTGCCCAAGTTCATTGGCAAGTTGAAAAGCATTAGGTCTGAAAGAAGCAAAGCAGCTCAATCTTGACAATATCTCTAACAGCATTATATTATACTATCATCACATTATCACTTATGAGCCACAATCCTCGCTTCAGTGGAAGTGCTGGATTTCCATTGCAAAGCGATGCAGTCTGGTGAAATCACATGTATCAATTAGCGATGAGAATTCTGGCCCCAGTTAGCCATTGTAACATGAGTTCTACCTATAGAAGGAATCCTGAAGCCCACCCACTCCTTGAGTCCTTTTTGGATCCAGATGTTAAAAGTTTCCATTCCTCTAACTAGTGCCTGGCAGCTGGCTGAGAAGGAAGTGGGTAAATGAAGAAGAGCAGGTGTGTGTATTTTCTGTTGGAAAGAACAAACATAATTTGTAATCAGTAAGATTTTGATGTTCCTTTAAATTTACTGGGTCTCCATGTATTCCAAAGAACCTGATGTGCTACCGTGTTTGGTTTAACATAAATAATTAGGGACACCCACAGGTGGTATTCAGCCAGTTTGGATCAGTCTGGGCGAACTGGTAGTGGTTACCTGTGGGTGGGCCCACCTGGGCGCAATCCCATCCTACAGTATATCACTGTGTTTTTGATGTCGCACACATGTGTAGATAGCACACACGGGTGAATTGCTGTGTTTTGTGACACCGCACGCAATGCATGGATGGTGTGCAGTCACCATTCCGGTGCTGGGCAAACCCATTGCTACAGTATGTGAATCTCTCCTCTGGACACACCCAAAGTGATTTTTCTGTCCCTACTTATTTCCTGGCTGTTGACCAGGGCTGTGTGTCTGTCTGCTCCAGCCACACTTACATGGAAAACCCAGGTAGGGACCAAGGTATGGTTACAAGATCCAGGTGCTTCAATAGGCTGTATGTAACCATAAGGCAAACCTGGCAGCTGTAGGAAAAGAAGTGGCAGAACCTGGGGGTGGAGTCAAAAGAGGGACCAGCCTAGAATCCTTACATAGCCACAAATGAGTAACTCCAACCTCCCTTGAATTCTACGGACTTTTATATAACTCCAAGCAAGTGCTAAGTTGTTGAGAATATTCCTGTGGATAGGTAGGAGCCGAGGTGGTGCAGTGGTTAGAGTGCAGTACTGCAGGCTACTTCAGCTGACTTCCAGCTGCAGTTCAGCAGATCGAATCTCACCGGCTCAAGGTTGACTCAGCCTTCCATCCTTCCGAGGTGGGTAAAAGGA
>JANHFM010003702.1:119997-130398 GCA_032468115.1 Grayia smithii
ACTCCAGAGGATGGTAGAGGACAGGAAGGCCTGGAGGAACGTTGTCCATGGGGTTGCGATGGGTCGGACACGACTTCGCAACAAACAACAAGAAGTTACGGAACAGATAAGGGGAATAATAGGGAAAATACCAGGAAATTGGAAACAACATATCTGTAAATTAAAATATTTTAAAGGACCATCCATATTAGAAATTCAAGTTTCTTTCACTATTAAAAATCATTTCTTTTACAGTTTCTAGCATGCAGGATATTTTATAAAATAAAACCTGCATGAAAGAATAATGACAAATCCACCAGGTTTTCAGATATTCCAGGAGCACTGAAGCTCTTCAGATTATGTTATTGGATTACTGGTATGGAAAATAATAAATACTTTCAGTACTTAAAGCTGTAATACTTTATGTTGGATTTGGATTTTGGTTTTATTTGAACAAAAGGTAGATAACAATTCAGACTCTTCCTTTACCAGAAGGAACTATTTGACTTATGCCAAGTATATAGCTTTGTGGTATATATACAATTTCCTCTCCCTTTGCCTTACAAGAACAGTATATCAGCATTTATCATTTTGTGTAGTCATTGCTAAAAAAATATGATATAAAATTACTAGGGCAGAACTTTTACTTAACATGGAAAATGGAAGGAATTTCCATTAATCTTTAAAATTCTCACTCTATAATATACAATTAAATTAATCAGTTATCCTGCAGACAAACTATGATAGAAAGTAGATCAAAAATCATCAGAAGGACCTTCTCAAAAATTGAACCTCACTGAATGGTGCACTTACAGTCTCTCCTAAACCATATAATCATGTGAAGACCTTTACATGGGGGAAGGTATCATTTCTCTGTTCAATTCTCTGTTGCAAGTATTTTTCAGTCTTATCAACTTTAAGATGTGTGGACTTTTATTCCCAGAATTTCCAGCAGAGATGGCAAAACTGATTGCATTAATCTGGGACAAGAATATAGCAATAGCAATAGTAATAGCACTTAGACATATACCGCTTCATAGTGCTTTTACAGCCCTCTCTAAGCAGTTTACAGAGTCAGCATATTGTCCCCAACAATCTGGGTCCTCATTTTAACCATCTCGGAAGGATGGAAGACTGAGTCAATCTTGAGTCGGTGAGATTTGAACTGCTGAACTGTAGCTAGCAGTCTGCTCAAATAGCCTGCAGTACTGCACTCTAACCACTGCGCCATCTCAGCTCAGTACAGATTGCGGGACAGGGCAATTTGGGATCTATATTGAGTAGGATATTATAATTTGGTGTTCATTCTATATTGTTCCTGTTATAATAATAAGTTCTGTTTTTTGTTGTTGACTACTTTTTTATTTTTATTTTTCAATTCAATATGTTTGTTCCTTAGGGTCACTTGAATGGTTTTTTTAGATTGTTTTATCCTGACTTTATTATTTTTATAAATACAGTCACTCAAGACAGTGAATATACCTAATATTTCTTCTTCCTCTCTTTCTCCCACAAAAGAAATCCTGTGAAGCAAGCTGGACTGAGAGTGACTGGCTCTAAAGTTACCCAACCGGTTTTCCTACCTGTGGTGAAACTAGAACTCACAATTTCCTGGTTTCTAGGCTTGGTACCTTATAAATTGAACAAATACATTCTAAAAAAAGAGTGGAAACTGTTCTTTTAAATTTAAAGATTAAATTTATATTTCCAAAATTGGAGATGACCACATTACTTGCTTGATTCTTCTGCAGTACAAACAAACATCACCTTTATATTTGATAGAACCTGATTTATATATCTGCAGTGTTTCCCACAAGTGTTCCTAACAGTAGCCATATTTCTTCCCACCATAATCTCTGAACTTTCCCTTTCCCTGGGTTTTTGATTATGTTAACCAGTTAAGATTTGGAAATGTGAAGATTTATTTTATATACATAGGTTACGTTGTTCCAATAAAGATATTTTCTCATTCTGGATCTTTTTTTCCTATGATCAGTATTGAGGAACTCTTTATTTTATTCACTTATAACTATTAATATGAAGAAAGATTTGTGAATACATGTCTGAATAAAAATTATGAAGACTTATGCAAAAAAAACTACCTCAAAAGAATACTGATTCATCCCACATGCCAACAATACATTGCAGCTTTTGTTTTCAACATCATCATCATCTACTTGCTAGTACAGAGAAATTATAAAACTCTCTTATGGTACTATAAACTCTCCGAGTTAGGCTAAAATAACTTTTATGAAATTAAAATTATGAAATGGTTGCTGAATTGTCTTCCTACATTACCTCCATTATTTATTCCAATGTTACATTTTGTCTGAATATATGCCTGTGTTTATATGTGTTTATTCAGAATATATCCTAACACTAAATGTATTATACCATGTCTGTGTTGATATTTGGATTTAGCTGCTGACATGTACCTGAACCAAGATTTTTTTATTCAGGTTGATTGCAAGTGATATAGAAGAGAGTTAATTACTACTTTGCACGTGAGAACACTGTGATAGTCCTGCTTATTTCACTGAAAACAGGGTGGTACCTTTCAACATCACTGCATGTTCAAGTTTTTACTTGTGCACAAGTTTTCTAAAGCTTAGTCATTCTTTCCCAGTAATTAAGGATGGGTGTATCCAGGGGGAAAAAGGCTTTCTTTTCCCCTGTTAGGTAGGTTTTACTTGGTCTTTTCCTTTTATTCATATTTTGTATTAATTGTTTACATTGTTTGTCCTTTCAAACTATCATGACTATAATGATGGGGTATGCAATAATGAAAAAAGAAATTCATTCTTTATAGTGTATGATTAAAACATTACCAAATCAGTCTAATGAATATACCACTTGAATTACAGATCCCTATGATTTAACCCTAATCTTTAAAAATCATCATAAACTGGAAGTAATTCAACACTCCCAAGAGAGTGATTAGATTAAGTTGATGAGGATTAGTTGATGAGGATTAGGTTGATGAAAGGGATGCCTGTACCTAGGTAGAAAAATATCTCACTTTTTATCCAATTATACTATAAGCATGGAAAAGGGCATCCTTAATCATTTTCTCAGAATGACAGTCATCATAGGAAAGGAGGTTGGGTACCAATATTCACTTCCCAAATATGTTATCTTCTAGATCTATTAGATTGTGATTTGAAACAGCATTACCAAGAAGTGTTTTCTTGCCTGTGATACAGCAAGCTATGTGAATCCAATCCATTCTGGTTTATTCAGCTTGCTGTGTGTAAATAACTGCTAAGTTCTAGAATGCTCAGCCAGCCTTGCTAAGAAGCATGACATACAGTATTTGTGGCATGCTGTGGCCAACCAGACAAGCCTTAAAATAGCTCCTATTTAAGGTATGCTGTAAGGCATAATAATAAGGTAAGGCACAATCCACCAATTAATGACTTTGTCTGCTTCACTTTTAAAATTATGAACTGCTAATAACGCTAATCTGCTAGCAAATGCCACAGTATACATATGCTTGAGTGTAAAATTTCGTTTTATTAGTGCTGATCATTCCACATTTTTGTCTGGAATATTTCAATTCAATGTTTGTGTGAGAGGGGAAAAAACCCTTACCTCCATCCATGTAGTTTGTCTCTTCCTAGTTCACATGGAGAAAGGGGGAATTATCTTATGTGCATGTTAAAATAAAAGTACCAGTACTCCTGACCCATGTGGTGTTGGTTTCTTAGTTTAATCTATCATGCAGGACTAACAAACTGCCTCCTGTTGGAGATTTGACTAGGATTATTATTATCTACTTTCCAGAAGAAGCTGATGGGGGTATTCTTCTTGACAGAGTTTGGGATATGACACCAATTATGGTCAATGGGTTGGGGGGGAAATGATTTGTTTGTTTCTTTGGTATTATGTGTGTTGCATTTTGTGTTTTAATTTTGTTGTAAGCCATTGAGAGTCTGTTTGGAATTTGTCATGGGAGTGGGGGATATAAAATACCATGTTTCCCCAAAAATAAGACCCTGTCTTACATTTTTTTGAACCCTGAAATAAGCGCTTGGCCTTATTGCCATGCGCTCAAAAGCCCGATTGGGCTTATTATCAGAGGATGTCTTATTTTTGGGAAAACAGGGTAAATAAATAAAATAAATACTTGATAATAGCTGTTGTATTCACAAAAGTAAGAATATATGATGCGTTTGATGGAAGAATGTTAAGGCAATTCCCCGTTGGGAGAATGAGTGAGCACAAAGAAGCTTAGTGAGAATTGTGATGGATAACACAATCCAATAAACAGATACACTGAATAGTAAAAGGTTTTTATTTCCGGCAATACTTAAAGCAAAGTCCAACAAAACAGTCCAAGGTCATACACAAGCAAATCAGTCTTTGTTCTTACCAGTATCTACAGATCAAACATGAACAGCTATACACAGCGAGCTAGCAAAAGTAATTTATAGCAATGGAGCAATAGAGAGAGCAAACCAGGTTTCTGACTCCTTCTTATGGCCGTTTGAGAAAAATCAGCCAATTACAACTCAGCATACTCTTAAAGATACATTGTTACAGTATCATCATAGCTTATATATATTGCCTAACCAACTAGTTAGGTGACTAATTCCTGACAAAGGAGCTTTGGCCCACAAAAGATTTATGCTACAATATATTAAGAGAAATCTCTCTTTGCTCGAATCATATTAGATGGGAAGTAAATTTTTGCTTTTGCTTTGAAAATGCATAAACCCATGGGCACCTTGTTTGGAAAGGCTGTTTATCATTATTTATTAATATTGTGCAAAAGTGACCACCATTGATCTAATTAGGATTGGTTTTAAGATTCTTAGTAATTTCTGCCTCTTTCGGCTTACCAGAGAAACAAGCTGTAGGCATTGAGTATGTTTTTTTCTGATTAGCAAAAGTGGATGTGGCTGATAGACAACACAAGAAAACTGAATCAGCTAGTAGTACCTATTGGTAAATTGTTGGAGCAAGGCAGCACTCAAAATCAGATGTTTCTACTCTAAAGATCCAGCCCCATACTCCATTCAAATTCTACAAATCCTAATGAAAATGGAATCAATGTAACGATGACTGTTACAACATTGTAATTGTTATTCCTCAGTGCTATATCATGAGTTTAGTTCCAGATAAGTCATTGTGAGAAAAAGATGTCTTTGATTAATGTTAAATGCATTAGGCAAGTCCTATGTTCATGCCTCCATATGATCAGAACCATGGTTTTCCTTGAAATCTGAAATGCTGCCATAACCTTAGTTACTAAAGCCAGCTAGATATACTAGAATTACTACAATGATAGAACACAAGAGTGACAGTTTTCAGTCAACAAAGCACTGGTGTATTTTTCTCCTTGAAGTTGCAGAAACATCTCAATTTATATAAACCTATTGTTGGCTTCATCATTAAAGAGGTGAAGTGCTTTGAAAGCTTTAGAAAAAGTGTAATCAGTTACAGTGAGACCAAAATGCTCTGAGAAAGATTTGGCTGTTTACAGAACTGCCACATGCAGAAATGAGAGAGGTTTATGCTGATGAGTCAACTAGAGTTTCATGTGGAACAGATAAGGCTATGTTCCTGTACAAGTACAAAACCACAGAAACTACAGTATATGGAGCCTAGTAAATTATCTAATTCAGACTCTGGATTCATAAAGTGGATTCAGTATGAAAGTCTTTTAAAAGTAACTAGACAACCCTATGGGTCATCCTTTGAGAGAAAGATAGTGCAGTCTGATGTGATCAGAATGAACATTACATTTTAGGCTGACAGTAGGGTTTTTTTATTTCAAAACTGGGTCATCTAAAAAGAGTATAAATCATAAGTAGAAAAATAATTGTAAGGGCAAACAACTCTCAATGCAT
Organism: Grayia smithii; assembly: GCA_032468115.1. NCBI lineage: Eukaryota > Metazoa > Chordata > Lepidosauria > Squamata > Grayiidae > Grayia > Grayia smithii. The sequence goes on from JANHFM010003702.1 coordinate 125,829, forward strand.
TATATAAGTTAGTGAATTTTAGATACCTTGATTCAACACTTGTAGTATAACGCACCTGAAGATACAAACAAACAGAAATGTACAAAGAGAATTTCAGTAGTATATACATTGTTAGGGACAGCTCGTCAAAAGTAAAGACACTACCTCTTTCTGAAGATATTTGGAGAACAATCATTTCTCTTTAAAGAGCCTGAGTTGACATAAGAGTTCAAATTCAATATGTAAAATCATATACAGTATGATGTTGTTTCTCCTCCTCCTCCAATGCAGTTTCTACACTTAATAAAACAGTGAATGGGTGGATTCAAGGTTAAAATCTATTCTGATGGATCTTTAAAAAAATATGGAGACGATGCACACTGTATAAGGTTAATAAATCATTAAATGAAAAGATTTTCCACTCTCCAATATAAGAAAAAAAAAATAATGGGATTGGATGATCACCTTGCTAAGAAGCATACTACTCTTATCTGTGGAGAGTAAGCACAGAAGTGGAATGAGAATTTATAGAAACTAAACAACATTCTATGGAAAGTTCTGCTTGAAATCTGCATCCACTGTGCCCTAGTGTTTATTATTACTGAAACAATTCTATCATGGACTAGAGCTAAAGTGGCTGGAATCTTTGAGGAATATGTACTTTTAGCATTGAAGGAAAGTCACAAAAGTACAAGTAGCTGTAGGCACCAAGAGCATACTTACTTTCTCATAGCTTTGAGCTTTTCATTTGCCTCAGAAAAAGGGATACCTTGCCAGAGGCAATGGCATTCCACTGCAAGGAGAATACATTATTACAGGAGAAATACAGAAACTGAACAGCTGTCAGACAGTTTTTTTCCTTTTTCTTTTTTTCTTGCCTTGGACTCAGCTACATGTTCATGTACTATTAGCACGGAATAGTGGAATATGCTTCTGTATTCTCAGCATCCTGCCAGATTGTCTTTGTTATATGACAGTCTATTGTTAGTAGCCTAATTTTCAAATATTAACCCAGTGGCTCCTTGCACAAAGAAGCTATGAGGGTCCTTCAAATATCTTACCTTCCCATTTTAAGCGCTCAGACAGCATATAATTGCTAAACTGAAATGTTCCTTTTTAGCTTGTCTTTTAGGATCTAGGATATATATGGATTTTGTTGTTTCTCTTTTGATAGTCCATCGTAGGGGTCTTTTGACTAACAATCAATAAAGCTGAACTTAAACTTCTATAAAAAGATTAATTGTATCTACATTTTAAAATGCAGAAATAGTTCCTGAATATTTTCAATTTTTTGCTTCTGAAACTGTTTTGTGTGAAGACAACCCTGTATCTTTACCCTTAATTAAATTTGTACAGACTATTATATACTGAAAGAAAAGACTGTAAAAATAGTAATATTCAGATTCAGACTATGGACTTTATAATTTTGCCAAAGCCAGTACAGGTAGGCCTTGACTTACAACAGTTCATTTTAGTGACCATTCAAGGTTACAACAGCATTGAAAAAAGTGACTTATGGCCAATTTTCACACTCAGGACTGTTGCAGCATCCACATGGTCATGAGATCAAAATTCAGATGCTTGGCAGCTGACTTATATTTATGATAGTTGCAGTTTCCCGGGGTCATGTGATATCCTTTGCGACCTTTTGATAAGCAAAGTCAACGAGGAAGCCAGATTCGTTTAACAACCGAGTCACTAATTTAACAACTGCGGTGATTCAATTAACTGTTAAAAGATAGGTCATAAAATGGGATAAAACTTAACTTAAGTTTTAAGACTTAACAAATATCTCACTTAGCAACATAAATTTTGTGGATGTAAGTCGAGGACTACCTGTATATTAAAACTCTATGCTAAAGTTTTTAGATTATTTTTTTTCCAAAATCAGAATTGGGTAGGTGACATTCATCAGGATTTATTAATTCACCTACTCTGACAAAATATCATATACTTCAGATTTACAATCTCTTGTCATTTTTCTTCCCATCCTCTAATGAATTACAATTAACAAGAAAAAGCAACTGGAAGTTAGGGATATATGTTGGCTGTTAAGGAATCGATACAGAAAGAACAAAAATTCTAAGAAAGAATTTCATTGTTTAGTCTGGTCACATACCAGTATAGCTGTGTTGGAAAAGACCAAGCAGTATCTCTGAGAGGTATATCTAGTTTCAACTCTCCTGTTTGAACTGCACATCAGAGTCCAGTGACTGACAACTGCATAGAGACTAGTTGCTGTCCATGAAAAAAACACAACACAAAAGGATTGTGGGATGAGAACCCACATTGATTTTATGTGTTCAATACTTTTAAAAGTTGTTTACCCATATCTATAAAGTATGTCTGTATTCTCTTGGAGAAAATGCTACAATGAATTATCATAGACACATACACATTATGCATAAATGGTATTATTCTTTGTAAAGGTGTAGTGGGGTGTGTCTCAAATAATAAAGTTGCAGCCAATTTATTTAACATTAGCATCATATATGCACTCCAGCCTCTGAAGCACAAAACAAATATATCATAACTTGGAAAGGACTATGGAAGTATTCTAGTCTACCTCCCTTCTCAGTGCAGGATCCACTAGATTAGAACATGCCAGATCAATGACTATTCAATCTTTATTTGAAGTCTTCCAACAAAGGAGAACTCATCTCTTTATATGTGGCTTGTTCCACTAGCTGACAGTTCATACTGGCATAAAGTTCCTCCAGATGTGTAATCTGAATTTATTTCCATTTAATTTTAACCCAATGCTTCTGGTCTTGCTTCCTGGGCAATATAGCATAAGTGTACTTCTTCTTCTATGTGACAGCCCTTTAGATATTTTAGATATTTATCCTTTAGATGATATAATACTCATACCACATCTTCCCTCGGTTGCCTTTTCTAATGTCTTAACATATCCACATTATTCCAGACTCCCCACTTTATTTATAGCCCTCTTTGAACTTGCTCCCAACGTCACTGCCATTTTTTAACTGTGGTGCCAGAACAGGACATGGTAAATATGGTCTAGAACAGGGTTGTCAAACTCACAGCCCGCAGGCTGGATGCGTCACATGCTGGCCATGCCCATGATCATTTTAGCAAAGGGGGAAAAAGTCCAATATGTCACATGATGCCGCCGTGACAACATGAATTTGCTAACTGGCGTTATATAATCTCAACTCTATGCTCTTGTTGCTGCATTCCAAAATAACATTTGCCTTTTCAGTTGCTGCATTCATTTGACAAGAACGCTCAGATTTTTTCCACATGTACTATCACCAAGCCAGGTTTCCTCCTTGTAACAGACAGTGCTCTATTTACTAAAGGGTTATGCTCCAAGAGGCTGTTCATTAGTCTGCTTTGTGCACATGTCTAGCAAGCATTAAAAATATGCATGGTATAGTTCTTACCTGACAGTATGTAACAGCATCTATGTGAACAGTGCATCTTTGTGGAAGTCAGGGAAAGGAAAGTGGGAGAACACAGGAAAGAGTTATTTTCCAAAACACCGCCTACATAAGTGGCATGCTGGAAACTAACCTATCTCACCTTCCCCAACTTCCAGGACCTACTTTCAAGATGGGAATTATGGACAAGTTTGTTCACAGACTTGAGTAACAGACTCGTAGAGTAATGCATATAACTTTCATTTTTCCTATCCACATGGAGAACTTGACATTTCTTCTGGTTAAATTCCATCTTGTTCAATTTAGCTCCCTGTTCTTGCTTGCTCAGCCTTTCTGACTTTTGTCTCTTCTACGTATTAGCCATCCCTCCCTAATAACCTTAAGTATTAGCTTTATGCCATCTACAATCATGATAAGCCTTCTCTTCAACTCACTCATCCAAGACTTTGATAAAAACGTTATAGAGCCCAGTGACAATGTTATTGATACATCTTTCCAAGCTCAAGTGGAGCCATTAATGAATAATCCTAAGGCATAGTCATTCAACCAAAGACAAATCCATGCAATACTAGTTTCATTTAACTCATCTTTTACCATTTTATTAAGGAGATTATCTCATAAGACTTCACTGAAATCTTTTCTGTGGCTCAAGTACACCATGTCCACAATATTTTTCTGCTTTATGCTAGTAATTCTAGTAGTTACCAATAATGCAGTGTTAATAATCTGTTAAGCAATTGCTCCAGGAAAAAGAAACAGATGGTGAGGAACTTTCATTTCCATCCATTGCATGACTATTATCAGCTGATTCAAACCTAGCCTGCTCCCATCTCATAAATGTCATTGGAACCAACTGTCCATAGAGGAAAAACATGTGTCTCTGTGTGTGTGGGACATCTGCTTTGGAACTGGCAGTTTCATCTGGGCCTTATCTGCAGAACAGAGGTACAAGATTACAGGGTTTCCAATGTACTGCCTCTTTTTGAGTATATTAAGATAGCCAATTTCTCAAAGACCTGATAAGTCTGGTTTGAACTGTAAGCAATTTGTTCACTTAGTTTTGGATTAGTTTTGAGAACTCAGAACCCACAAGAAGTGGTGACTTAGTTGTTGTCGAACCTCCTTCGACACAGCGTGAAATTGCAGCAACACGGGTGATGGTGAAGGGATATTAGGCGGTCGTAATT
>JANHFM010003702.1:138740-155362 GCA_032468115.1 Grayia smithii
GTCCTGCAAGTACCCTGGGCCGATGCCTTGTTATAGGCCCTGATGTGCTTTGAAGTTCTTTATTATAATAATAATAATAATAATAATAATAATAATAATAATAATAATAATAATTTAATTTAAAAAAAGAGAGTGCGTTTAGTGGTTAAAGCACCAGGTGAAAAATCAGGTGACGAGTTCTAGTCTCCCCTCAGGAAGAAAAACCAGCTAGGAGATTTTGAACCAGTCGCCAGGAAATGGGGAGTTCTAGTCCCTCCTTAGGCATGAAAACAAAACTGTGTGACAATCACCAGGAGACCGTGAGTTCTAGTCTCACCTTTGGCATGAAAGCCGGCTGGGTGACTTTGGGGCAGTCCCCCTCTCTTAGCCCACCCCGCCTCACAGGGTTGATTTTGTGGGGAAATTAGGAGGAGAAGAAAGTATTAACTATGTTCGCCGCCTGATAATAAAAATAATAAAAGTGGGAAGAAAGATATTCCAGCTTTTGTTCTCACAATATTTGAGGGGCTTCCCCAAAGAAGAGGGGGATCAAATTATTCTCCAAAGCACCTGAAGGCAGGACAAGAAGCATCGGGTGAAAACTCATCAAGGAGAGAAGCAACCTGGAACTTCCTAACAGTGAGGACAATTAACCAGTGGAACAACTTGCCACCAGAAGTTGTGGATGCTCCAACACTGGAGGTTTTTAAAAGGGGGCTATGGACAGCCACTTGTCTGAAATGGTCTCCTCCTTGAGCAGGGGGTTGGACTAGAAGAGTCAATGATTGGGCCACACCCCACAAGGTATAAAAAGGGGTGTGGCTGCACCAGGAACCTTGTGACGAACAACTGATCAAACTTTGTGGATGATTTTGGTTCTCTGTTTTGGATCACGAAACATCTGTTGGAAAATTCATTCGACTTGGATTCTGGTGGGTGATTGCCCTTCTGTGCCTGTGATTCTGTTGATGTGGGAGGATTCCCTTTTGGACTGGTTGGATATTTGCCAGGACTTGTCTCATGTATTTGGATTGCTTATTTTGTGTCTGATTGCCAAGTCCTAATTATAAAGACTATTTTGCAGGGATTAGCCCTTGTATAGAGACATTCGTGTAATTGTTTGTTTTACTGAAAGTGGGGAACAGAACAAGAACATTCTGCACCCATATAGGCCTTACCAGCCACCTGCGGACACACCACGGACAGCCCACAATTGTTAGATGACCTCTTTGAACACAATGGACGAACATCATCTTTATGTCCATAAGGCTCATTACAGTACATATCCTGATTGGCTGGTGTTTCCTATTTACATATTAGCAAAATTGGTTCCTCAGCTAACTGGGAATAGTTGACAAATAACCATTAGGCCCATGCAAGGCATCCTATGGCACTCTGGGCCACACAGGCATCAATAATAAGTCAATAATTTAATAACATGTCATAAAAAAAATCAATGTAGCAAAAGCAACTGCATGATCAAAGCCCTCCTCCCTTTCTTTATGAACAAAATGGCTAAAGCAGGGGTGGTGTTACAATTATACTATCACAACTACCGTACCATATTACTCTCAGACATCTCTGCTGCTTTGATTGACTCCTGCCTGCTGCCCAGTCTTCCCTGTGCTCCAGTCTTACTTTGGCTCTGTTGTTCAATCCTGTCAGAGGTGACGCCTGAAATGATTACCTATAGAATTATTAAAGGCTGCTTTGTGTGTGTGGGAGGCTAGTCATGTTCCAAATGCACAAGCCTCAAATGAATAAGAAACAGAAGCTGAACTAGGCTGCTATCTGAGCCTCTTCTGAAATGCCGGTGCTTCTCTTTAGCCATGATATCCATCTTGCCTTTTTCCCTAAGGAAAAACTAGCACAAAGCAAGAGCCATTCTCTGCCCATCAGGGCATCCAAATCTCGGTACGTATCAATTTTCCATTATGCTGGTCTAAAAGGGGTAGGAGAGACCCTAACAAAACATTTTTTCTTTTCCTGAAAAGACTTTGGCTCCCTCCTTGCCTCCGACAGCACATTTCCTTCTGCTAAGAGAGTGATCTGTGGCTCCCTGGGGGTCCTGAAAGGAAGGAAAGGAAGAGAAGCTGGGGACATATTCACACCTGCTAATAGATGAATTGTCAAACTGGCTCATTGGGGAAACGGATTCCCTCACAGAAATGCAGAGTTAAATAATTCCGGGTGTTTCCTCGCATGACTTACAACTTGCTGGAAAATTGGTGGAGAGACCCCTTTGGGGAAAAAAAAAATCAGTGGACACTGTTCTAAAATCTTAAGAAATATGTCCTTCTCACTTTGCTTTAACCCAGTATATATGTGAATTTATGTGAGTGTGTGTGTGTTGTGAGTGGGTTTGTATGGTTTGTATGCTGGCAGATCTTTTTTTCAAGGGCTGCAGTGGCCAAAAACAGAATTCTTAGAGAAGGAAAATATTCTTCAGATGTTGCTGTTCGGAAACTATTGCTCTGCTGATTAGAGGTTATTTCTCCTGGCAGACATGATCCTCAAGTATTTGAGGAAAAGGCCTGGAGGAAAAGTTCTAGTACACATGGCCACATCAGTGATTACTTAGGCTGTTTGTAAGTTGACAGCAAATGATAGGACTCTGCCTCATCTCCCCTGTGTCTTGAAAGACTTGGGAAGGTCATATGGAAGAGAGCTGGAACAAGTTCAATACCTCATCATAAGGAGAGAGAAGCCAAGGGTGACATTTTTTCTAGCAAGTTCTGGCTAGTCTTGCATGTCAAAACCTAAAGCTAACTTTTGGAATATAAACTAGGTTCGTTCTCTCTCTGTCAGTTAGAAATACCTAACTCCTGATGTGTTCCTGTACCTAAGGGGTTAAAGCTCAATATTACAAACATGTGACCTTACCTTTGTCCTAGGCTCCTCCCATTATGTATAAAAGGACTTACCTGCATCCTGTAGTTATTGGGCTTGGTTCTCGACCTGCAACACATGCTCTCTCTTTTTTTTTCTCTCTCCCTCCCTCCCTCCCTTCTTCTCCCCCTTCCTCTCCCTCCCTTCTTCTTTCAGATGGGTGTGAAGAAAAACTGAACAAATGTCCAAATCTTGGGCTCAAGATTTTATTTGTGTCAGGCCCAAACCTAGGCCCTAAATTATAAGATTTACCATGAAATTAAATTTTACATTCACACTGTAAGAGTAGAGTTCTTATTTAGAAATGGGTTCAGATGCTTATCAAGTGCTTCAAAATATGGGAGAAGTTGCTAAATGCACTAGATGAAGGACTGCCAAGATGGCAACAAAGTAATGGATAGTGTTATGTGTCCTCTTGTGTTAACTTTCAGCTACAGTGGTTGTTTTCCCAGTTTCTGATTATCACCAGGACACAGTAGGCAAGTGTGAACCTAGTATTTGAACCTGTATTTTTGGACACAAGCATTTGACTAGCAATTCCTATTGAGTGTATATCTGAATGCATACAGGAGGAAGATGTCTCCAGCATACTTAACAGCTGGGAAAATCTAAGGTCAGCCCGTATGTACTTAAAGAATAGCTAGCAGCTGGCTATTACCTATGAAGGTTACCATTTTCAGAGAATAGCTCAGCTGTGAGGGGACAATGCATAAATACACTTCAGTATCCAATGAGGTTTATGTTTGAGGGAGGAATTCACCTTTGCAGTTGTTTGATAAGCTGGGGGAAAAATCCAATAAAGGTTATATTATGATGGCAAAGTACATCCCGGAACATTTTCACAGGGAGATGCTTTTAGAATGAGACAAGATAATAAAATGGCTGTAAAAGTTGCTAAGCCCTAAATAATTAATGTTGATTGTGTGCTACTGGCAGCAGTGTGTTGCCTAGAATCGTTGGTATCCTAGCAGCCAGGGCATATCGGAGAATGGAATGGACATTTAACTCCGTTCTCCTTGGCGAAGTCAATCAGCCTTGCAAATCTCTTGTTCTTGGAATCCTATCAAAAGAGCACTATGGTCATTTCTCTAGTGACACACAGAAGGCTCCCAAATTACAAACTGGATTTCAACATTGCTGGTGTCAGGAGAGGATAAAAGAGAACAGCAGTCCTGCATGTGTCAGTAGCCACAAGAAAACGTTCATGTGAATCAGAAGTTGTTAATCAAATCTAGCCTGCTTCTGTGCTCTGCCATGACATCTAGTGGAACAATGAGAATATGACACCAATTTCAAAACAATGACTTGCTTCACTTAAGCAGTCCTGCTAATACCAACTACCAGTACGAACAAAACCGTAACAGTTTCCATTGTATTTATGTAATGCTTCCTAAGAAATGATTGTGGCCTACAAAATGCCTCTCAAATAAGGCAAGTTTGCTACATTTCAGGAACAGTCTGCCAAGAGAACCATATAGAAGTTGCACAGTTAAAGGTTGATCTGAGATTTCGAAAGTTGTCAGTATGTAGTAAACCCTCATCCAGGTAACTCACATCTCAAGTGAGACAAAGTTCAACATTGTAAAGTTTTACTGATTTATGTAAACAGCTACAACATGTAAATTTAAGTCTCAAGTGACTTCAGTATACCTCCACACACAGATGGGCTTCACATACCGTAATTTAACAACCAGTTTGCCCAGCACTGAAAATGTGAGTGCGCGGCCTTCTGTGCATGTGCTTTACTCGAGCGTGTGGCTTGCATGCATGGTCGCAGCTTAAATAGGACGGCATAATGCCAGGATGGATGGGCAGGTCCACCCGCAGGTCACAACTACCGGTTTGCTCAAACTGGTCTGAACCGGTTCAAGCAAACCCCTGCCTCCACAGCTGAATCAAACCCACAGTAACATGATAATCATTAACAAACCTCTGTACTTTGGACAATTTCTACATCTAAGATTTTTTAATTTTTATTTTGGAAGATGAATTACGGATAATAGTTGAATGGATAATTTAAAGATTAATTATTTAGAAATGTGATGTTTCCCTTAATCTATTTCTAGAGTAAAATGCTATATGTTGCTTGTTTGCAAATAAAGTTACATTTTCCATCAAATAATTGAATTGAAGAATTTATCTGGGAAATTATTGTAAATTATGAATTGCATTTTGGACCAGACATTTCTACACTTTGGTGATACATCATTGCTAAACAAAAATATCAGGAAGGATGATAAAAGAAGGCACAAGATCTATTTTGGTTCTTCCCATTTAATGTGTAGTTTAATTTTATCAGTATAAACTAAATGGGAATCTTTCAGAAAGTTTGCAGTGCTTGCTAAAGACTTTAAAAAGAACTATTATTAGAGGTATCATTGCTGCTGGTACAGGTAGTGCTCTTCTAATCAGAGTTAATCCTCACACCCCACTAACTGATTTTAAGTGACATAATATTGCCCAGAGTAGAGGCAGTTTAAACTTATATTTAGCTGCTCCAGTTTTAAAGTAATGTGTTCTTTTTCCAGCACAATTTTTGCCATGGATATGATCTATTATACTTCGTTGTGGGCTGTGGAGGCAGTCAGAGGTTAGAATCAGTTCACCTCCTATGGATCTACTTAGGATGGTTCAGACATGCCCCCTTCCCTCCGATCACTGAGCATTGCCCCCTCTTGGCATTTGGTTTGGCCACAAGAGAGATCAGAACAGATATAACTGCCATGTTTGAACAGTGTCTTTCAAAGATTTTGTCAGATTTTGTGTGGCTTCTTTATTTATGCTGGCATATTGCATTTTCTGCCAAATCAGAAACTGGTAGATAGCATATTAATACTGAATTGAATTGAATTTGGCCAAGTGTGATTATACACACAAGAAATTTGTCTTCGGTGCAGAAGCTCTTTGTGTACAAGGCAACATAACAATCATCATATCAATAAAAGATGGATGGAAGAAAGGAAGATAATAAGAAGGTATGGTCGTGGAATTGCTTTTAGTCTAACAAATATGGCACCATGGAACCATCCTGAGCCTCACAAATAACTTGAACAAGGTGATCTATTGATACTATCAGTTTTCTAGAGAGTCAGGGCATTTGAGGTCAGGGATGGGCAAACTGTGGCTTGCAGGCCATGCAAAGTACTCCAGCTCCTTTTAAGTGGTCCACACTTAAAGCATCTCTGAAGTGGGCAAAATCAATCTTTTCAACCTTCAGAAGGAAAGTTGAAGGAGTGAAATTTGTTACTTAAGCATCTGCAACAGAAGCTTCTGCTCTCACTACAAGTTTCTAACTATTTCATCAAAACATGATTTTTAAAAAAAAATCTACAATGTTCTGTAAATGTATTTTACAGATATTTAGTAGAGGATGTGTCTGCATTTTGGGAACTCCTGGCCATGCATTATAAGCAGGTTGGTAATTTTCACTCTTTATTCTACCACTGTTTTCACAGATCCAGGTAGAAAGCAAAATTCCCTGGAGGCATGTTTTTAGCCTGGTAGTCACACTCTCTGACAGCCTAAATGTGAGGGATATTTTTTCCTTATCTAGCATTAGCAATAGCATTTAGTGTAGACTTATATACCACTCCATAGTGCTTTACAGCATATTCTGGGTGGTTTACAAATGTCAGCATATTGTCCCCAACACTCATTTTACTGATCTCAGAAGGATGGAAGACTAAGTCAACCTTGAGTCAGTCAGGATCGAACTCCTGGATGTGGGCAATTAGCTTGCAATACTGCATTCTAACCACCATGGCTCCTAAGCAAAATGTAAGTTTGCTAATATGCAATAACCTTATTGGAATGAAAAAAGATCCTGAATCTAAAATCTTCTCTTTGGTACTGTTTTGGTACTGTTTGGTACCAAACAGTTTGGTGCTGTTTTGCCCAGCAGCTAGCTAAACGCTTATGGGAAACTTGCAGGATGAAGTCAAAGCTGTATTTTGCGATTGTTCCTAATGACTGGTATTTAAAGACACACTGCCTTCAATTCTGAAGATCATGAACTTATTGGGATGTATAACCATTGATATGAGCAGTCTTCTTAAATATATCTAATATCTTTTAACACTATGTAAGATCACAACCATTAACACATTCTATAGTGATTATGGTTATGTGCCATCAAATTGGTATTGACTCTTAACAGCGACATAGATGGATCTTTTTCAGGATGGTCAGTCCCCACAATGCTCCTGACCTTCAGATTTTCACATTCTGTAGTAGGCAATGCTATATTTATCTATCTCATGTGTGAAGGATAGTTTCCTATTGTCCCTCCTGAATCTTTGGTCTTGTGTTTCCTACTGGCTGGACATACTGAAATTCAGCTTTTCTCCTGGTTCCCATCACTACAGAATAATTGCAATAATTTATTGCTGAAAGAACTTCTAGCAGTAAGAGAAAATTGATAGTGACACCAATTACTTAGAGATGTGGTGGCCTCCCCTTCACTGAATATGTTCAAGCAACAACTGGATATCCATCAGTCAGGTATGTTTTCACTTGGATTCTCGCTCTGAGGTTAACTTGATGGCCTAAATGGCTTTTTCCAACTCTGTGGTTCTATAACATGAATGTGTTTGGCAGCATTTTTAGAAGCAGACAGTGGTCATGCTGTCACAGGCCTTTTGATCAAGGTAGCATTTAACAAAGAATTTAAAATAGAGGTAGGAACCAAAACATGAAAGAACAAGAGTTGGCTACTTTCTACCTCTTGATTAGATAATTGCAAAGTGTAGATGCTTTCAGCCAGGTGGCACATTCTTTATTCTCATCTGATATAAGGAAAGAACTCTTGATCCCAAAATAATTCCTGAAAAACTGGGCCATGGCTATATGAACTGCATGTAAAGTAACGAAGCAATTCTCCATCAGCAAGGGTTTTAGAAAGTTAATAATATCCCAAGCCTGGGTTTTGTCAAATGAAGACTGATAAAGGATAATAGAGGCATTATGTCTATTTTGATTGTTCAGTTTGACTCCCAGGAGTCCACTAAAATAGACCTCCTCTCAGCAGGGAAGCTGGGATCCTGCTGCTAACTTAACGTGATCTTTGTATCATATAGTCTTGCCTTCAGGTTATGTGCAGGATCTCTCTGGGTGAGCCACATAGACTGATTTTTTTATTGCAACTTTTTCTAGTAAACATGTAGTATCTCTTCTGTTTCCTTCTATTAACAATACCCCCCTCCCCCATCCATGCTGACCATAATTGTCTTTCACAATCCAAGGAAGGGTATTTCTCAGTGCTAACACTGACTGGTATACACAGGAGGAAGTAGGAAGGGATATCATAAATGATATCATTGTGCAAATAGCGCATATAATATACTTTATGCAAATTATGCAGTTAATGTTATTTGAAGATGTTGTATGCTGCTGAGTGTGCCATTCCCCGCCACTGAAGGGTGAAAGGTTATTCCATGTGGTTTCTCCGGTGTTACAAAGTTCAGAGCAGGTAGCTCAAAATCTTTGAGTGTCCTTCTGTAGACAGAAATGATCTTTGAAAAGAATATTCAGAAGCTGTTACAGAAAACAACAGTGTCAGAAAAAAATTCTTAAGCCCCACAAAAGGAGATAGCGTTATGCTTAAAGAAAAGAGAAAAAAAACCCCTTCAAACTGGCTCCTCCCTGATTCTTTGAGAGGAGTAAAACAGAGGAAGACTTGCAAGAATGTGTTATTGTAGCCTACCACAACTAGTTGCAGCTAGTGAAGAATCCCCAAGCAGTTTGGGTGCTCCTAGAATTGCACGTGTAACACCTCTGTTATGTGAGCTGCATTAGGTGCCAGTTTGCTTCTGGATCCAATTCAAAATGTTGGTTATCATCTTTAAAGCCTTCATGACATAGGACCAGGTTACATGAGGACTTGCCTTCTTCCATCCAATTAGGCAGAGAAGGTATGTTGCTGTCCCCATCAGTTTTGACTGATGGGCTTCCATCCTATGGAATATCTTGGCCCTCGAAATGGGGTGGGCCTTGAGTCTCCTGGCCTTCCCGAGAACTTGGCTCTGCCAACTGGTGTGGGAGTCTAAGAGTGGCATGCAACCCTGGGGGGATTTGAAGGCACGCCTTCTACTTTTCAATTGTTCATTTTTTAGTTTTGTTTCAATTCTGTTTTTAACTTTTCTTTAATAGCGTCTTTATATATTACTTTATATATGGCTTTATTTATAAACCACCCAAGTCACACAAATAAAATGGGTAATTTAGAAATAAAGAGTTCTTCCAATTCTATTATTATTATTATTATTATTATTATTATTATTATTATTATTTTAAATGTATTGGCAGACCAATTCCAGTGGACTCTGGGAGGCATAGTATATTAGAAAAATGTAAAAACAGCTAAAAACATAAAATCAGACTTCCTGCACTAAACTAATCTAATGAACAGCAAGACCAACAAAACAAAACAAAACAAAACAGGTCTAGGATCATGGCCAGGTTTTCAAAGCTTTCTGGAATCCTAGGAAAGAGGGCACAATCCTTATCTCTAGGGGTATAACAAAAATTGACACAGATGGAGACAATTGACCAATTAAAATTAATTTATATTTCATAATTTGGAAATTTTGGAACAGCCACAATAAAAGCACAGAGCTGTTACGCATGTCTTCTAAACAGTGACTTAACACTTGCAAGCACATAGCTGTCAATATTTTGCAGATTTAAAATATTGCGATTTGGTGGCAGTAGAAATAACTTAACTGAGATTTTAAAATAAAATTGCCTCTGCATGATAATTAAGAACAGATTTGATTTGTTTAAAATATACTGCAAAGTTTGTGTAATTAATTGCATTGATACTGAATTAGCATATACTTTCTTTGCAGCTGTACTAGAATATAATTGGGCTTTTATGGTGCTTAAATAAAATTGAGATTGATGACTTTGAAAAAGAAATCTTTTTTCTTCCATAACCACAGCAGTTATATTTAATAGGAGCAGGTGTATCTTTACCATGTACTGAACAAATAATGATTATGTTAGACTTAATGAGACACTTTCCGCTATGTGGGAAGTTATAGTATTTAAGGAATTTTTTTTAAAAAAGGGAGAAGACAACATGACAGTGATTCATAAAATCAGGGATAGCATAAAAAAGTAGGTAGATACCGTACTTCTCTCCTTGTCTCATACTATTCAAACTTGGAGCCGTCCAATGAAACTGAATGATAGGGAAATAGGTTAGACCAAAGATGCAAATAAGAATTATCCAGACAAATTACAAAATCTACTACAGATAGTCCTTGACTTACAACAATTCATTTAGTGCCCATTTAAAGTTACTGTATAATGGCACTGAATCTGGAGACATACCTCTAGAAAATGACCAAATGAGATTAGAATGGCCAAACTGGCACATGCTTGAAGAAAGAAAGGAACTGTACAGGTGTTTCTTGGAATATTCTATGTCCAAATTAGGGAATTTCAATGGATTTCAGCTCCATATTTTAAAGCCAGATCTGATTATCTAAGAGACTACACCTCTCATTTATAAACCTATTCAACTGCTATGTTCTGCAGAAAATACTTTTGAAAATGCGCCTATTATTTTTCTGGCAAGCAAGAGATTGCTCTTTTTGTCATAACTTTATTAAAAGTTTCACTTACAACAATGAAATATAACACAAACTAAAAAAGAAATGAGAAGAGAAAAAATGCAAGAAAGCAAAAAACTAAAAAGATCTCCCCCTCAAGAGAGCAACTTCCCACTCTAATCATGACAAGCATAAAAATTTCATAATCTCATCACCCCTTCTTAATTAACAAATATAAAACTCTTCGGCCCAGAAATTCTCTCTTAATAACAGGCATTGTCTCCTCTAGTCCAGTTAACAGCAAAAAGTCCAAGCAGAGCTCTAAAATAATAATGTTAACATATGTAAAATCAACATTGCACACCTCAACTCTTAGCTGTAAGCCAAAGCCCTAAAATCACCCTGATATCTAGTGCAAACCCCCTCAAAGACCAAGTTTAACATTACCAAAAAGAATAATTTCTCCTTTTAAAAAAAAGATAAGCTCCAATGTACATTCTCCATCCCAAATACCAACAATTTCAAAGAAAGCCACCCCAAATACCAACATATCCCATTCTAATAAACATACCAACTCAACTCTAAAATATAAACAAATCAGCATTTAACAAATACAAAGTAACCCAGGATCCAGTGAAATCCTCCACCAAATGCGCACTTCGCACAGAAAAAAAAAGGCTTAAGAAGGTAAGTAGAATAGTGAGGGGGGGAACAGCTGTGCCGCACGATTTAGATTCGCTAGAAAGTAGGATTTCCTGCTTTCTAGTGAATATAAATCACGTGGCACAGCTGATTGTCGGAAATACCAGTTCAGATGAACCGGTAGCATTTTTTTACTACCAGTTTACCCTGACCGGTAGCTTTTATTACTACCGGTTTGCCTGAACTGGTGCAAACCAGTAGCATTTCACCCCTGCCAAGATCCTAATGTAAACAAAAGACTAACATTTAACATAATAAAGAGGCTTAATTTCTCCTTTAAAAAGAACAAGGTCAAAAAACTTCTTTACTTTACTTTGGAGGATCCTCTGTGTCAACATGGGAACAGATATTGCGGTTAGAGTTACTTGTCTAAAATGTTTTATTTTTGAACATCCTACCTTGGAGTGATTTCTGAAGCTTTGCCTTGTCTTGGTTACTGTCAGGAATTAATAATGGAATCTGAGTATTTATAGATAGAATAGTCTTACATGCAATTAAATTTCATTATCTGAATCTTATTTAGGACCTTCTAGGCTTCTAGGGTAAAACCTTGAATTTCTAAGCCAGTGTCATATATTAGGAGAACAGACAGCAATAGCTTCTGGTTTGTTTGATGTTGATTTGTTTTTTAAACAAATGAATTTTTTGGTTAAACTTAGAGTAAGAAATCGAAGTGTATTTTATTAAATTATGTATGACTTTAAAAATGTACTGTAATTCTAAAGTGTAGTTAGTGTAGTTAAGCTACATGAAAGAAAAGAGAAGAGAGAGCAGACAGACACGAAGCATCCACTATACAAAGAGCAGCAGGTAATAGAAGTTCTGGCAGCAGCTGAAGAGCCGCTGTAGCTCTGAAGAGACAGGACAACAACAACAATAAATGAATAAAAAAAGATAAGAGAGTAGAAACTAGAGCTATCATGGAAAGGAAAAGTCAGAGACAGAAATCCACAGGGGGAAAAGGAGAAAGAAGCAGAAAATAACTTCCCAAAGCCACAACAGTGACAATGAACCAAACAGAGGAGATTTCACAGACTTTGAAAATCAGATTTTTCCTCAGTCCCCAGCCTTAAAAGACACTGAACCTTCACATGGCTAACACATTTTCTTGTGATTATAAATTACCACATCTCCACATCTTTATTTGGTCAAATAAATTCAATTATTGTGTATTAATTGAATTTAAATGCCTTCCTATGTAGAGTCATCATTCTCCATACCCCCAGAAGGAAAGTCATATACCTAGTAGGAGCTGAGTTAGACTTTGATCTCTTAAAAATAAAAGCAAGAAAATCTAATTGAATATTTAATTTCTTATAAATACCATGCTGTCCAATTAGAGTTGTCCTGTTCTAAGTAGGTAAGGGCCAACACACACACACACACACACACACACACACACACACACACACACATACATATTAGGTGCCCTCAGCTAGACAATGTCGGCTGGTGGCCCCCAGGGGAAGAGCTTTTTCTGTGGGAGCGCCAACCCTGTGGAATGGGTTACCCGTGGAACTCTGGACCGCCCTCCGCTCTTTCTGCTGTGACCTGAAGACGTGGCTATGGTTGACCATTTTTAAACTATTTAAAAATTTTTAAATTGTTAATTTTTTAAATCTTCTTATTATTGCCCCTTTTAATTGTTGTAGCTGTGTATGTTGTTGTTATGTCCTATATATGTTTATATTTTATGTTTTTTATTGTAAGCCGCCCGAGTCCTTCGGGAGAAGGGCGGCATAGAAGTTAGATTAAAATAAAATAAATAAATAAACTTGATGTAATTTTCCAAAACTGAATTTTTGCTCCATTTCATTTGTTTGAATAAACACGTGGGAGATGAACTATGCTGCAAGATCCTTAAGAAGGGTTGAGTATTATTCTGAAAAACGAAACAAGTAGCTGAACAGAGGAATTCCCTACCCCAAATGCCTCCTTCTGAAAATATTATCTAAATCAGGCGAATAGTGCTAAAAGGAACAGAAGAAAAAGCATTTCTGTGGAGAGTGTTAAAGAAGTAGAGCTGGGTGGAAGTCCAATGCCTCTGAAAGGGGCTTTTCATAATACATCCTTGTGAAAACCAGCAACCTTCCCATGATCCATCTGATATAGTCCTGCAAAAGGCATTTAAATGTGGGGTCCTGTCAAGTCAGGCAAAAAAAAAAAAAAAAAAAAAAAGCCCAAATGATGGATGATCCAAAGGAGTTTATCTTGCTCTGGGAAAAAAATATTTTGGAACTGACACTTTATGGATTTCCAAGCCAAGAGCAACATCTTAAAATAAAGCCCCCCCCATCCCCCGCCCCCAAAAGAGGATCTGACAGCAGGAGATGGGAGGGGACTGAGAGAATCGTGATCACAAAACAATTCAGTTTCAGGGTCTGAGAACTTTGTTGTGGGCAGAGCTCCTCTGAAATGATTTATAATTAAATATAAGATGAAGATTCAAATGCCATACTTTCATAACACGGCTATAAAAATAACCACATTCATGGTGTTTGCAAAATTGGAAACAAATGCCCCAAGAAAACCAAGAGCTCTGCCTCCCTCCCCCCTCCTTTTTTTTTTTCAAAAATAGAAAAAAAATATCATGCTTTGGTGAAAAGAAAATACTGGGAGGTAGCACAAAATATGGGCTGGTGTCATTTGCCATGGGGCATCCATCTGGGCAGTTTAGTAGCTATAGTCCTCATTGCTCCTCTAGGATTCCTACATATGCAATGATCTTAAAAAACCTTTCATTAAACACAGCCAAGTTCTTTCTTTCTTTTTTCAAGTTTAGTTTATGGCTTCCAGCATGTGGTCTGAAAAAGGAAGACCATGATTTGTCATAAATATATCTAAAATTCAATTTCAAATCTTCTATAAGAGCTGGACTTAGAAAAATTGTTAAACAGCCAGTCATCCAAATAAGAATCTTGCCTAATGGACATATAAATATGCTGGCTAAAGATTTTTTTTTTTTAAAAAAAAGATCTGAGAGCAAATCCATAGCCAGTCTTAGCTTACTTTGGCTGGCAAACCATTGGGTGGTGGATAGTGTTGTTATAGTTCAGTTGCTCATTTCAGGAGAGCCTGGGCAAGACTGGTATAGAGAGTTTTGTAGAAAACCCACTGAAGGAAGAATAGGCATAAGGGACCATGTTATTCCTCACAGATAGCTTATCAGGGTTCAAAGTAACACCCCCAACAAAAGACGACTCCAAGGCTCGAAGTTCCTCGAAGTTCCTTTTTATTAGAGACGTCATATTGGCACATCTGGCAAAATGAATCTGAAAGCTTCCAGCTTTTCCCCACCCAAATGAAAATCCAAATCCCTGCCCAGCATCCACATGTCCATCACATAGCCCAATCAATGCACCATCCCAACTGGAGATACCTCCCAGTCACACCCCTCCAGGTGCAGGGCAGGATGTCCTTGACTCCCAGAGAAAGGAATGTTATTATGTACATCTCCACCCCGGACCAACCCAGGGATGCCCTCTCTGTGCTGTCGCAGTGCCTGGAGGCGGTACAGGTCTGGATGAGTAGGAACAGGCTTAAACTCAACCCCTCCAAGACTGAGCGGCTGTGGCTACCGGCATCTCATGGTCTAGAGGCCCCATCCTTTGCGATGGGAGGGGAGTTATTGACTCCCTCTGATAGGGTGTGCAACTTGGGTGTCCTCCTGCATGCTTGGCTGTCTTTAGAAGACCACCTGACAGCTGTCACCAGGGGGGCCTTCGCCCAGGTTCACCTGGTATGCCAGTTGCGCCCCTTCCTAGATCGAGATGCCCTTCGCATGGTCACTCATGCCTGGTCACTTCATGTCTGGACTACTGCAATGCCCTCTACATGGGGCTGCCCTTGGGGCACATCTAGAGGCTCCAACTGGTCCAGAACTCAGCCGCGCGGGTGGTTACAGGAATTTCCCGTTACTCCCGTGTGACACCTCTCCTGCGTGAGCTGCACTGGCTACTGGTGGCCCTCCGGATTTGTTTCAAGGTGCTGGTGCTCACCTATAAAGCCCTACATGGCATAGGCCCAGGGTACTTGCAGGACCACCTTCTGTCGTCCTCCCGACGCCCTGTGCGCTCACACAGGGCTGCCCTCCTTAGGGTGCCATCGGCCAGGCAATGTCGGCTGGTGGCTTCCAGGGCGAGGGCATTCTCTGTGGGCGCACTGACCCTCTGGAATGGGTTACCCACTGAGCTTCGGATGGCCCCTGACCTCCGATCCTTCTGCTGTGATCTGAAGACGTGGCTGTTTCAGCAGATCAGCTGACTGATGAGGTTTTTAATTTAATTGTTTTAATTGTGTTTTACCTGCTAAATTTTTAAATTTTGAATTTTAAATTAATTGATTAATTGTTCGTAGTGAAGCTTGTGAGCCGCCCCGAGTCCTTCGGGAGAAGGGCGGCATATAAATTGAACAAAATAAATAAATAAATAGATAGATAGATAGATAGATAGATAGATAGATAGATATCTCCCCAGCTCCATACAATCCCCTCTCCCAGTTTCCCATAGCAGTAAATGTTGCAGGCCTGAAGGCCCAAGGCAAAAGATGCATTCCAGGCCTGACATAGCTTTCATGAAAAGCTGAAGAAGGCAGATAGGAAGACCACGTCTGACTAACTAGTGGGATAAAATGCTATTTATCAGAATTATTATGTCCTTCGTAATTATTAAGTAGGAAATAATAATAATAATGGATACGTATGTTTTGAACAAGCATGGTAACTTGTTCATATATCCAGTAGAGATTGAGACTTTGTCTTTAAATGGTTGGCAAAATCACATAAATCAAGTCGTTTTTCTGATGCTTATCAGAAAAGGGGTAGGGAAAGGGGAATGTTAGTGTTACAATTATTTTTCCTACATGAAAATGAAACTAAATACTTACTTTTTCTTGTTGTTGTCAATACAAGTGGTCCTTGACTGAATGTTTAGTGACCCCCCCAAGCTATTTGTGACCCAAATTTGAAGTTACAGTGGCTGCACACACTCTCTCCTGTGTGCACATGTTCACATTCCGGGCACTTGCCAACTGGCTATTTATAAGAAAGACCCAGTAAGCAGATTATTATGAAAGTTTAAACTAATTCACTGGGTGGTTATGAAGACAGAGCTGACCATACAAAACTTCGTGATCCCACTTTCCCGAAATATATTTTTTTAAAAAGAAATAAAGAAGAAATGCAAATACTTTGGTAATGGCAACATTTGTTAAATAATATGATCATACCAAGACTGTGGTATAGATGGACTTTCTGATTCTTTAATAGCTTTGCAGAAGGGATTTCTTTTTGTGGGATCAAAAGTAGATTGTTGGAAATAAACATTCCCTCCCCAAGAGAGAATTTATATCTCAGCTAAACTTATAGGAGGGATATACTATTTAAGGCATGAAATCAGAGCCAATCTCTTTGCCTCTCCTTCCCTTGTTGCATACCAATAAAGAAGACCCAATTATGGTTCTTTTTTTTTATATAAAATAAGTCTTTATTAATATTTACAA
>JANHFM010003703.1:44600-55250 GCA_032468115.1 Grayia smithii
GTAGGTTCACATGTTTCACATGCACACAGATTTAACCCCTTACATTCTACACTGGTTAGGCATTTTCCCTGACACATAGGAACAACAGTCATCTACACCCAACAGTCATCTTGGGTCATAAAAGTCACAATAGCATTTTGAATGGCTGTTATCAAGCAAAGGCATTTGGAGTAGTTTTTTTCTTTTTTAACATTAAAAAGGTCATAGAATAACAACAATTGAGAATAAAGACCACAGAGTTCCAGAATACTTAAAGCAGAATTGTAAAGTTTAATACTCTTAATTTTATTTATTTATTACAATTAGTGGTTGCCCATCTGAATCATAGAGTGATTCTAGTGTACTATTAAAAACATAAAAACCATATAAAATACTTTATCTCAATTAAAAGAGCCAAATAAAGCAAGGATAACATTTTTTTAAAAAATGCCCTTCTCTCTTAACTATCTCTGCCTTTGGGCTCTGTCATCTCCCACCCAATATTAATAGCATTAGCAATTACATAAGCAAAAAGTATTAATGAACATTATTTTTTACCAAGAAAACAGTAGTCCTAGTAAAAGCAGTTGCCAAATACCAATCATCTAGGTAACTGTGTGATTAAATATCTGTCAGAAGAAGATTTAGTTTCTTTTTCTCCTACTATTTTGATACATTTTCCTTCACTGATGCTGTGCAAATGCTCTACCAGCCCTTTTGGCTAAGAGGTAGGATAAAAAGGCTTTAAATGGACAAATAAACAAAGAACTATTCAAGATCCTCTTGAAATAATGGATGAAATAATACCTCTTTCAAGGAACTTCTCTATACTGCTTAGATGACTCATGTCTGATTTTCTTGAAGTGCTGAAAAATGCATCTGAATGCTAGCTATCATTAGCAGCATAGCTATCATTCTTATTATTATTATCTCTTGATTAAAATATCACCACAATGTTAAATAATATCACTTAGACAAATATAGTTAAGAATTAATAAAATTCTGAATGCCTATTGGCAGGCAGGATAGAACAAAAATGTCATCTTTCATAGCTGATGATGTTAACCATTATGATATTTTATTTGGCACATCAAGTTGATATTCAGTTTTTAATATTAAAGACACTTTATTAAATAAAAGCTTTCATTTGAACAGACAGTTTATAGAATGGCAACAGTTCAAACAATCTAATTGGTATTCAGGGCTACTTCACCCTTGGAAACATACAGTGTTAATGCACTACTTTAGCTATTTCTGAAAGTTCCATTAATACAAACCTAGATTGCATTTTATTTCTTAACTATATTAAACAGCTTAACAAATCACTACAATTGTTATTTATTATGAAAAAGGTCAATCTTTTAAAGAAAGGCATGGCAATTAGTATGCATTAATTTCATTAGAAATAATTCCTGTGGGATATTTTCCCCTCCAAATACTATGTACACCAAGTCAGAACTGATGTCTTCAATATACAAAATATTCTTTTGGCTCTATATCATAATTGCATGGCTTGTAGACCAGAGTGTCCCTTCTAAGCCTTCACAGTACCAGTTTTCCCTCAGCTTTTAAGGGTGATCTACAGAGAAAAATATATCCCAATTGCACTACATAAACTCTAGGCAATACTTATATTGATGAGAATTTTCTCATTTGGGACTGTTTAAGATACTTTATCAACTCCAATGACAGGGTAATAGCATTGCCACTGCTCTTTCAAACACAGAGTCCAAAAAGCTTTCAGAAAGATAGCACAGGAGATTGCTGCCCTGATAGAGAGGTTCAGGGGAAAAAAGTTTTTGGTTGTGAAAAAAGGTGACAAATATGCTTCCCAATGTTCCAGCCAGCATTGCCAAACATGATGGATGAGGAATTCTCGGAGCTGAAGTCCACATATGTTAAAGTTGCCAAATTTGAAAAAAAACACTGACCTAAACAGATTTCTTCAGTCTATATTTAAGTTTCTGCTTCATGGTAAATATTTGTGAATAAGTATCAGTTGCATTTGTGTACATAAAAATGAGGTTGTGGCTATGTATAGGATTAGGGACACCAAAGTGGGGAAAAAATTCAAATGATGGCATTGTAGAAATCTATTTTAGAGGACGAACAAAGAGACATATACACATGCAATGAGTTAATAAAAAAAAGCGTTTGCCTTAAAAGTTTGGCTTCCCTGGAAATTTCAGGAAGAAAAGCATATTAGGGACAGAACCTTGAAAACCATGTAACAATTTCCTAAAAATGCCAAAGAACTCTCTGAGGGACAGTGACTGCACATCCCATGCTGCAAGCTAGAATTTTAAAACTGTGAAATTAGTAATGGCATGGAACTGTGCCAAGAAACTCAGAAGGAGAATTTAGAGTCTGTATATTGTGTTACACAGCTTATTAACGGATTGGAGAGTTAGTTCAGGGATTCCAATGAAACTTGCATGTTTAAGTCTCTTATGGCAGCTGTCCATTATGGACCCTGGATTCATGGGGCTAAATTGTGCCACCACAAAAACTTTAAAAAGCAATGATTGCTTTTCTCAAAAGAGAATTGATAATTTTCCTTTTACCTGCTTATAATGACCATGGGAGTTCCTTAGTACTGTGTTATTATTTACAGGAACAAGGAGAAGATTCAAATCTTCATTTTATATTTAAAAATTGAACAGTCCAAATGAATCTTGGATGTGGCTTTTGATGGTTCATGCCACTACTTGTAAAGTGCATGCATACTATAGATAAAGGCAGCCCCAAATATAGGTAGACAAGTTTGGAGAGGCGTCTCTAGAAAGAGACCACATAAGGAAATCACGGTTGTATAATCCTATCATGATGAACACATCCTCTACAAAGCATCCATATCAAAAAACGAATAGATGCATATCTCTCCTTGTAAATTTCATCCTCAGTGATACATTATCAATGCTGATCCTTCTTTCCTTTTTTTTAAATGGCTGGTTGGACAAAATTTCAACCGATACATAAGGCTTTCTCTATAATTTTTTTTAAAAAATTCTAAGAATGTTTCTGCGACTCACATGGAATCCAGAGGCATTCTGAAAATTAAAAAGTATACCAGAATCTTTCATTTCATTCTGATGCCAGCCTTCCATTCATTTATTATTTTTAATTTTTTTTTTTAATTGATAGGATGAAAGAGACAAGGAGCCTGGAGGTACTCAGCTGGAGGATGTTCATTAACATCATGATGCTTATCTCTGGATTAAATATTGGCTTTTCCTGTATCTGATGCTCTGCTGTTCTGTATTTCTTAAGTCAGTGATGACTTAACATCACTGGAAAATATCTTCTAGTATTGCCAATCCAGCATTTAACTCCTAAAATACTGATTCATAGAAACAAAAAATAATTCCTAAAAGCAAAGAAGCAGATTTGTCTTTCTGACTTAACTTTCTGACTTAACATGGTGTTTGATTTAATGCAATGAAATTAGACAGAGTGTTTCATTTTCCAAATGATTCTCATTTAATAAATATCTCCCCAACACAGTTCCAATTGGCCAGATAAGATATGCACTAAGTCATTGACATCATGTGTTTTTAATCAACTTCAGAGACTTCAGTAAGATGAACTGATCTTTCCTCAAATAATTATACAATATTAATGTGAGAGAGTTATAAAATATGCATTCTGAAAATACAGCCTTCTGTTTTACTCCTGGTAGTCCTAAAGGTGTGTTGTCAAGGTAGAAGTTTAAGAATATTTGGAACCACTTAAAAATGCTTGTTATTAATATGCATAGCAAGCTACCTGTAAATGCAGTTCCTTCAAGTCTGAAAACATATTTATGGCAAAGGGAAAAAAGGCAAAATATTAATTTTAAGCTCCTTTAGGAAGAATAGAGGGGAAATTCACCTAAAGTCACTGGAGAAAAAAATCCATTGACAAAATATTTTTACTTTGTTTGATATGCATGGTCCCTAAGAGTTTGCTCAGACATCATTATAGGTAGTCCTCAATTTACAACCACAATTCAGCCCAAAATTTATGTTGCTATGTGAGAAATTTGTAAAGTGGGTTTTGTCCCATTTTACATTTTTTCTTGCCACATTTGTTAAGTGAATCACTGCAATTGTTAAATTAGTAACATGGTTGTTAAGTGAATCTGGTTTCCCCATTGACTTTGCTTGTCAGAAGGTTGCAAAAGGGGTTTACATGACCCCAGGACACTTTAACCATCATAAATGTGAGCCAGTTGTCAAGCATCTGAATTTTGATCATGGGATCATGAAGATGCTGCAATGATGAAGGTGCTGCACCGCTTCAAGGTGCTGGTGCTCACCTATAAAGCCCTACATGGCATCAGCCCAGGGTACTTGCAGGACCACCTTCTGCCGTCATCCCACCGTCCCATGCTCTCACATAGGGCTACTCTCCTCAGGGTTCCATCGGCCCGACAATGTCGGCTGGTGGTGCCCAGGGCGAGGGTGTTCTCTGTGGACGCACCAGCCCTCTGGAATGAACTACCCACCGACCTCCAGACTGCCCCCCGACCTTCACTCATTATGTCACGACCTAACGACATGGCTGTTTTATCAGATCAGCTGATGTGATCGGGTTTCTTTTAAATGGGGTTTTAATATTGTTTTAAGTTTGAATTTAAATTCAATTTTTACTGATATATTTTACTGGTTGTGAGCCGCCCTGAGTCCCTTGGAAGAAAGGCGGCATATAAAACAAACAAACAAACAAATAAATAAATAAATAAAGTACCAAAATATCAGAAGGAATGCGGCAGCACTTTTTCAACTAACCAATTTGTTAATTGAGTGCTACCAAAATTCTTCTGATCCCTGAAAGTCTAGCATCTACTCAAGGGTACAACAAAATTAGATTTGTGCTACTTCTGGCTACCCTATACTGTTCTAAAGAAGCACACAACAGATGATGGGTGCAGTATTTAACTATCATAGAGCATCTCTTTTATTAAAAATAGTCTTCTTACAAATGAGAAAATGCATATGTAAAAATATTTAGACAATATTAAAAAAAATCTCAAAAGCCCAATGTAAATGTTGTCTAAGACTTCTAGTATCTAAGAAACAGGTATTCAATTCCTTTTATATCTCCTCACAGTTACCAAACCCAAAATAAAATTCTCAAATCGCTAAAGTAGCATTTGGATTATCTGAGAACACAAATTTATGTAGCATTAACAGATCATTTAAAACTTGTGATATTAATTACTAAACAGAAGATCCATATAATCCTCTGAGCTTTCTTTTTCTCTGGAGCAGATTATAGACAGCCTTTTCTCTTCCTAAGGGAAATGTTCAGGTTCTTTTATGACTAATTTCTAGCCATATGAAAAGGAACAGGCCCAGCAATTAAATCTATTTTCATGTTGGGTTGAAACCAACTTGTGTAGTTCTTAAGTATGCTCAGTTTCACGAATGAGTAATAGGCCTTGAGGCTCACCATTAGTTAAGAAGCCTTTATGAGCAATGTCTCCTCCCAAAATTTAAGTCCTCCAGGCATCCTTCTATTGAAAGAAGAGTGGTGACTCTTGGGTGCCCCTACCCAGTAGATTCATTCTTGGATAAACCTACTAGTCTGGTTACCCTCAACAGTACAGAATTTTATGCTTTCCTGTCCTTTCATGAGTCCTTATTTTAATTTTGAATTTTTTGGGAGAAGTTTTCCCAATGCGGAAACAACAAAAATCAATACAAATTTCTTTATTCACTGCCGTGTATATTTATGACAGAAAAACAACAGCTGGTAAATACATTATTGTGCACTAAAAGAACATAAGTGAAAGGAAATTATTTATACAATGTCCCAGAGTAGAAGGCAAAATTTAGTTCTATGTTTTGCTCTGAGATAGTTGGTTAAAAATATGTCTCACTATTCCAGCATATTTCTGCTTATGTGAAGTAATAAGATCCTAATATTATTACTTCAACAAAGCTGAGTTGCTCCCTTGCTCTTTGAAAAAGGTCTCTCCATTTAAAAGGCTTATTTTTGTTTAAATAAGATGGAAATGTACAAAAATATATTTGTACCTTTTCTTAACATACATATTTTTTTTACTCAAAGGAACAGTGATTTCAAGGCAGATTAAAAATTTACATAATTTTGATATATTTTGTACCCTTACAGACTCAAAATTCTTAAAAACCAAAATAGTTCCACAATTGAATTTAAAGTTATACAGAGAGATCCAGTTATTTTTAAATGTTTCCCAGAAGAATTTGATCTATGATTGTGAAAGTTGACACCAAGAACTCAAGACTGCATAATGTTCAGGAACATTACACATTGTAGAAATTTATTAAAATGAAACCAGCCTCTACGCATTTCCTGTTAACTGAAGTGCTTCCCAATAAGAGGAAACTATAAAAAGCCTCATTTTATACTCACCAAGAGGATCTGCCTCTCTTTATTTCAGAAGAAGTTCTTAATCAGAGGCGTCAACATCTTCACCCACAGCTTGACATAACGGCTTGGCTGATCAAATGTTGAAGACGACACTGTACCAGAACGGGAGTAAAGTTGCTCCTGCTCCTAGAGTAAGAAAATAACAACCTGAATTTCAAATTTGCTCTAATCAGAACCTCCTGAACTATAGTCCACCACTGCTACTCAAGAACCAACAAATCTTGTTAGTCTACTACCATCACTGACTAGCTTAACTATTTTAAAGCAAAATCAGTCTGATTAGAATCCTGGTATTTCATCCCAGCACATGTTCCCCTAAAATGTGATCAGAAATCTGTCACTTCAGTTTGCCAAAACTTTCCAGAATTCGGCATCTCAGATGCTAATTGAGCCAAACCCCAAGTAATTGCAAACATAGAACCCAATCCACATATGTATACAAACATACAAAGAGGAAAGCACTGCAAGATTGGCTCTATGGTTATTCTTTTTCCCGTAAAGCAGCCAAGCCCTGAGCTATAATTGTCCAAAAAGGAAACCCAGCTTTGATCTCCAGAGACTAGGCTGCTCATTTCTTTTTTAAAAAAATCCAAGGCTCCATTCAAAAACTAATGTGCCGTCAAGGTTTCAATGTGGTTCCCAGAAATGTTAAGCTCCTTCAAGTACAAATAGTACAGCTGGAAGGAAAAGTGAATGTTTCTATTACAAAAGCATACACATGGTATTTGAAAATGGTGTTTACAACACATGAATATTTCATCTGAATTAATAAAACAGACAACTATACGTAAAGAGCTATGATATCATTATGGGACTTCTGCCCATTTTCAACCAAGCTACACATTTCTATTCTCAATTCTTAAAACAACATCTTTATCTCCAGCTAAGCCTATGTGGCCCACACCACTTAGCCTACGTAAATGGCATTGCTATTCTCTTTTTTCTTCCCTTTTTCCTCCTACACTGTAAATCCCACTGAGGTTTAATACGACCAGTTTTAGAAGAAGAAAAAAATCAATCCCATTTAATACTTTTCCATCTGCCCAACTGATCTGAAAAACACTCCACAATATTGCTTCTAATTTTACATAATAATTGCAGCTCAATATAATGCAGTGAGAAAAATCCTACAGGTGGCTAATTGAAGGTTCTGCTCTGAGAGCGAGGAAACCATTACGGACAGCAAGACAGCCTTCACAGAGTGTGCTGTCCCATGTGACATGCTCCATTCTGAGCAGGGGTGGGTTCTACCCACCTTCGCTACCGGTTCTCTTTGTGTGCGTGCGTGCGCGCAAAATTTGCGCGCGCGCGCTCGTTTTGCTCAAGCGCGTAAACCGCACTACCGTGTGTGTGCAGGAAGTTTTATTTGCGAAAAATCGCCGAAAAAGCGCTCTGCGCATGCGCAGAACACTATTTTCAGCGATTTTTCAAAAAAAACATAAGTTGGGGTGCGCAGGTGAGCCCGGGTCCGGGATGCTGCGAACCGGTTCGGTGACGTCACAGTGTCACCGCTACCTATTCGCGCGAACCAGACCGAACCGGGGGCAACCCACCACTGCATTACGCAC
The DNA here is from genome assembly GCA_032468115.1 of Grayia smithii. Lineage (NCBI taxonomy): Eukaryota > Metazoa > Chordata > Lepidosauria > Squamata > Grayiidae > Grayia > Grayia smithii. The sequence continues at coordinate 52,544 of JANHFM010003703.1, forward strand.
CGACTCCCTCCCACATTGCTCGCCGATTCAATTTTAGACAGAAGCTGCAGGCTGAGGGAGAGACAGTTAACCAATATGTGGCTTCCCTCAGAGTTGCCGCACTGAATTGTGATTTTGGAGACCTGGAAGACTCACTTTTAGAGCAGCTGGTTTGTGGTGTGAGGGATATGAGACTGCAACGTAGATTGCTAGCAAAAAAAGACCTCTCTCTCCAGTCGGCTTTAGAGGAGGCTCAAGCGTATGAAATCTCCATCACTGATATAAGAAGATTCCATACCCCCACTGATATAAGAAGATTCCATACCCCTACCACTATAGGTGTGCATTATGAGGAGTCTTCCTCAGATGAAACACTGGATGAAGAGACTGATATAAGCCATCTCCGGACATCAACTCAAATGAAGAAACCATTAGGGAAGAAAGTTCCTTCCCCAATCGGTTTGAGCTGTGGAGAAAATCATCAGTGAGCATCCTGTAGTTTCCAAACTGCCATTTGCCGCTGTTGTGGCAAATCTGGCCACATCGCCCGTGTTTGCTGCTCTTCAAAGCAAACCTCTAACTTCACTAAAGACAGGCAAAGTGCATTCAAGCCTCCACCAGCCGGAGAAGATTGCTTCACGATTTTGCATGGCAGAAGAATTGCTGAAGTCACCGTTCATCACTCTCAAGATGACAAGCCAAACAAACTTTTCCTGACTGTCAAACTTGAGGGGGTTGCATGTAAAATGGAGATTGACACTGGATCCTCCAAATCCATAGTGTCTTGGGCCACTCTGAAACAATTATTGCCTGCCTTTTCCAAACAAAAATTGAGGCCCTGCGATGTAAAACTTCGCGACTATCAGGGAAACTACATTCCTGTTATTGGGCAGGGTCGTTTTTTGGTTGAAACTAACAAGTTCACTGGCTGCCTTCCTTTGATTGTAGTTGCAGGTTCCCTTCCCAGCCTTTTGGGGTTGGATTGGTTCAGCTCTCTAGGCTTGGGTATTGCTGGCATTAACTCCATTACATCTGAAGATTTCGATCTATTGTCAAGAGAGTTCGCTGACGACTTTGATGACTCATTAGGTAAATATGTGGGTACCCCTATTTCACTAAATTTAGACCCGCAGGTTGCACCAATTAGACTGAAACCTAGACGGGTTCCTTTTGCCCTCCGCCCTAAGGTGGATGCTCAATTGGACAAATTAATAGCCCAGGGTGTGTTGGAGCCTACTGACCATTCAAAATGGGAAACTCCCATTGTCATCCCTGTCAAGCCGGATGACTCGATGTGCATTTGTACTGATTTTAAATGCACCTTTAATAAGGCTCTTCAAGCCCACCCCTACCCCGTTCCAGTGGTGCAGCATTTGTTACATTCCCTGGGTGGTGGTTCTATTTTTGCTAAACTAGACTTAGCACAAGCAGCTTCCAGTGGATGATGCCTCAGCTGAGGCTCAAACAATTGTCACCCACTGGGATGCTTTTAAATGTAGGCGTTTGCAATTTGGGATCAGCATTGCCCCTGGGTTATTTCAAAACCTGATGGAGCAGTTACTCCATGGGTTACCGGGAGTGGTGCCCTATTTTGATGATGTCCTCATTACTGCATCTTGTAGGAATGAGCTCATCACTCGTGTACGAGCTGTCCTAAACCATTTTCGTGAGTCTGGTCTCAAATTAAAGAGGAATAAGTGCACAATTGGCGTACCTCAGGTTGAATTTTTGGGATATTTAATTGATGCTGCTGGCATCCATCCCACACCTTCCAAAATTGCTGCAATTAAAGACACTCCTTGCAATCCTTTTTGGGATTGTTGAATTTCTACAGTGTATTTCTGCCGCATAAGGCTTCTGTGGCAGAGCCACTTCATAGGCTCCTGGACAGGAACACTCCCTGGTCCTGGGGACAGAGGGAGTCTGCCTCTTTCCAGGGTGTTAAGGATTTGCTGACTTCTTCAGCTGTTCTTATTCAATACAATTCCCATCTACCCTTAACATTAACTGTGGATGCCTCCCCTTACGGTATTGGGGCTGTCCTGAGCCACAGGTTCCCTAATGGCCCAGAGGCTCCTATTGCTTATTATTTGAGGACTCTGTCCTTTGAGGAGCGCAATTACAGTCAATTGGATAGGGAGGCCTTAGCTGTCGTAGCAGCTGTCAAACGTTTTCACGACTATGTGTACAGCTGGGAGTTTAAATTGATCACAGATCATAACTGCTAATTTTAATGTTAAGTGTTATGTTTGTATGTTTGTATGTATGTGTTTTTGTGTTTGGCCTGTATGTATTTTACATCTTTTATACGTTTTTTATATCTATGTTTTTATTGTGAGCCGCCCCGAGTCCTTCAGAAGGGCGGCATAGAAATTGAAATAAAATAAAATAAATAAATAAGCCCCTTTTAGGACTTTTGGTGGGAAACCACCCCACACCTCAGATATTGTCCCCTCGCATGTCCCGTTGAACAGGTTTTTTAGCAGCCTATTCTTATTTCTTGGTTTACCTCCCAGGCAAGGATATCTCTCATGCTGATGCCTCAGCCCCTGCCTTTTGCCTCTGCCTATTTGCGACCCAGCCCCTGCCTCTTCCATTTTTCTGGTTGAAGAGTTAGACGCTCCTATATCTGCCACCGATATTGCGGCTCACTCTTCTAGAAACCCCATTTTAGCTCAGGTTCTTTTTTTTTTTTTTATTGAAAAGTTTTATTACAAATTTTTTTAAC
>JANHFM010003704.1:10983-26403 GCA_032468115.1 Grayia smithii
GACTTTGTAAAAATGCCGCTTTGGGGGGGCAAAAGCCCTAATAAGCAGGCATATACAAAGAATGAAGGGATTTGCTATGCACATTGGCTTGTGCTTAACTGTAAGCCGCCCTGAGTCTCCGGAGAAGGGCAGGATATAAATGGGATTTTTTAAAAAAACAAAAAACCTCAATACAAAAGGACAAGGAAATATATCAATCAAGAATAATATGGCATTGAGGAAAATAACAGCAGGAAAAAAGTGAGGAAACTGAATGCTAAAAAGTCAGACAATGGAAGGTCATTAAATAATGTGAAATCTTAACTTTAGAATAGCAAAATTTTTCTTAATTTCTTCCTTAATGTCTTCTAAATGCTAAGACAGTAACTAGAAATTAATAATATTAGGAATGACAATCAAAAATATTTCTAACACATTTGAAAATATTTCTAACAACATAAAAACAATAAACATATAAAAAAAGAAACAAAGAAAATAAGAAAGAATTGTGATTAAGAAAGAAAAAAATAAAAATAAATAGGGAACGGAGGGAGGGATTATAAAGAAGTTGCTTCCAACTGCTTTTTGATAGCAGTTATACATTTATATTTTAGCTTTTCATTCTATGGTTACATCATAATTTCCATTTTTCCATAACTATCCTTTCTAACTTTCAAACGCATAAATCACAAGTTCTTTTTTCTCTTTTTTTTAAGCAAAAAATCCATAAGGGATTGTCAGACATTGATAAGTATAGTTGTTGGTCTTCCTTTAATAAAACAAGTTAATTTCCTCATCTCTTTGTCACCAACCATTCCTCTGTCACGAACATTTCAGTGTCTTTCCATTTTTAATATAATAGTCTTACAGCAGTAATATAAAAATATCATTTTTGCCATGGATCCTTTTCTTCCCTGGTTCTTTTCTAATTGACTGTCAATAAATCCCAACAAAAAAAGTTATGTTTCAGATGAATGTTGATCTTTAAAAATGTCTGGCTTTTTTTTTTCAATCCTACCAGGTATGATTTATTAAAGGAAGACCAAATGACTCATTCTTCCACATTACAAGTTTATCACTATAGTTAATTTATTGCTTTCTTTTTAAATTAAGACTTATCATCAAATTAAGACTTATCATCAAGATCAATCAACTCTCAAGTTATAGAGAAGTAGTCCTCAACTTACGGCTACAATTGAGAACAGAACTTCTGTTGTTAAGCAATAAGGATGTTAAGTGAGCCACACCCAATATTAAGACATTTTCTGACAGAGTTGTTAAGCAAATCACTTCAATTGCTAAGTGAATCATGTGGCTTTCAGCAAATCCAGCTTCTCCTATTGACTGTATTTGTTGGAAGCTAGCTGGAAAGATACCAAATGATGACCACCTGACTCCAGGACATTGCAATTGTTGCAAATTCATGCTGTTTTCCAGGTGCATTAGTACTGGTAGTAAATGCAAGGACCAGTTGTAAATTACCTTTTTCAGTGTTACTGTTATTTTGAATGGTTGCTAAACACGATCCAATCTGGGTCAGTCACCAGGAACAGATATTTACTCTTCCAAGCTTTTGGACTCGTGGTGAAGCCCATCTTCAGGGAACTTCTCTCCTCTCTGTTGATGGCTGGTGATTGGCTGTTGTTTCCTTGTGCTGCCAAGCCCTCAGTTCCTAAGTACCCAATAAGGTGGTGGCAAATCAGCATTCCTGTTGACTGACATTTCCCAGCCTTCAATCATTTCTTGGCTATCTTTGTACCTGTATGGCCAACAAATAGTTGCAAGTCAAGGACTACTTGTGAGGATCTTACTTTTGATAGTAGCATCAATAGAATAATTTTATAAATAAAGGTTCAAGATGACTTAAAATTCCAGTTATGGAGCTGTTAATGTTGAATGCATTAAAAATTTATTAGCTGTATCTATCCATATGTGTCTTGCCTGCAAAAGAATAATGTCAGTCCATGTATATAATGTTATAATAATGAATTCCATTTTTAAATAGGTAAATATTTGGTGTTTATTTTGTTGAATTAAATAGATATTTAAGTGGGATACTTCTCTTGTTGGCAATTTTTATAGACTTAGACAATAGAGTAGTTTGCTGCGAAAAAAAATATTCAGCAAGGAGTTTTAGAATGTTGACAAAATTAATGGAAATTGCCTTATGGTATGCATTCTGAAATTGCCTTATGATATACATTCAGCAGGAAAGGAAAATGAGTTTTTGAAATTCCAAATTGCCTGAAATTTCTGTTCATTTCTTAATAGTTCTATTGCACAGTTGCAAATCAATTTACATCAGTGACAATATAATGAAGCATAAGTCAGTTCTTTCTTTTATTAGCAAGCACTTTATCCATAAATAGATTGATCAAGTTAGAATGACTTCTTGGTGCAAATGCTTTGGAAATGGACCCAACTTTGCCAACATTTTTTTCCCAATTAAATTTCCTCTGTGCACATACTTACGTTTTTAACAAGCATGTTATATTTCTGTAGTGTTGAAATAGGGGAGATGAAGTGTGTACCATTCTGGTTTCAGAATTTTTTTAATAGGTATAATTGGAGAAATGCCATTGTGAAATAATATGTGGCAATGACCTTGGGAAACAGGAGGAAGAACTGCAGACTAGGCAACCATTTTGCAAAAGATATCTCAGTCCACAGAAGGAAAAAAGGGATATAGGGGTGTCTCAGAAGGGATTAGCACAATTGATGTTTTCAAATAGTACAGAAGCACAAACTATGAGTACTAATACTACCTTTATTGTAAGGTTACAGTAAGAAATTCTTGCAATCTGAAAGGACCTTTCCCCTCCTTTATTTTTACTCTGGAAGCTAGGAAGGGCTCCCTTCTAAAATGCTTTCCACACTTCTTTCACTTTCATTTCTAAGCAAAATAAATGATTTCAGGCTATGAAGAAGAGAGTATGATTACTATCCATTGGAAATAGGGTCCCTTAATCTGCCCTATTGCAATAGTTTTGTGCATAAGTATTTTTGGCAATAATTCATCCATTTGCAATTAGCATCCAATATCCTGACACATCAGTGGTGGGTTGCTCCCGGTTCGGGCCAGTTCGCGCGATCCGGTAGCTGTGATGTCACCGAACCGGTTCTCCATGACCGGGAGCTGGGCCCACCCACGCACCCATACTTATTGTTCTCGGGCCTCCGCGTGTTCTGCATGCTCCGATGCATGCGCAAAGCACGTGCATCATCAGAACCGGTAGTAAAGGTAAGTAGAACCCACCCCGGTTCACATGGTACAGTATTTTGTAAGGCTGGAATAGGTTTTGCTAACTTGTTGTTCTTTAGGTTGTGTTCTATAATTCCTCATAAACTAGAGGATGACAAACTGCTGAATTTCTGAAATGCAACTGGAATTTTGTCAGTGAAATTTACTTCACAGTGTAAGGCTCTCCAGAGTAATAATTAAATCTTTCAGAAAGGAAACATTTTAAACATCATATATCAGTAGCTGTGTTAAATCCCATGATCTTTACACTTGGCTTGTACTTCGTTTATGGTTTGATTTTTTATTACTGCCTGATTGTTAATTCCTATTCTTACTTTTTTCCAGTGTTCTTTTCAAACACTCATAATTTGTATGTTTCTCTTTTAATCCTCAATCTAGCAATTCTGTCATCTCATTTTATGTCTCTGTTCTGCACTTCCAAAACAAAAATAAATAGTAATGATGACAAGAGGGATCCTTGTCTTGTCTCTTTCTATATCTTGCTCACAAGATAGTCCCAGCTTATTGTAAAACAGTGCAAATTTCTGTTTCTATTTCCTATCATCCGAGATACTGTATGATTTGACTAAAAACAATATTAAATAAAAACACTGTATTAAGTGGTTTTTTAAAAAAATAAATACTAGCCTGTTAGAACACTTACCACTTAAAAACTTTTAAGTTAAAGCCTGAAGTCCAAATTAACATGATGAATAACTGGTCTAATCTAAGAGGCATAAGAAAGAAACCAAAAAACTTGCTTACTTTATAAAGCATTTTTAATGTCAAAATTAAGTGTTCACATCTGCATCACTCACTCAAAGTCTTTGCATGAATTATTCATTGAAACAAAACTTGGGTGTATACTCAAGAATGCCATATAATTCTTAATTATTTAAAAATTACCAAATATACAACATGAACTATTACAGTGGCTAAAAACAATTGCAATATTTAATCAGAAATAATGAATAAGCAACTGTAAATGTGATGTGAGGAAGTATTGAGTTGTCATCCATCTTAGCCAATAATGCCATGGGACATTCAAAATATAGAATTCTAGTGAACAACTGCAGTGAAGAAAGGAATTTATTCTGAATTAGATAGCACCAAACTGCAAATATGTAGGAACAGTAGGGCTTCTGCTATATGAAATAGCTGTTGTCATAGTAAGTTCCTTCCTTCTTAAGAATGGTGAAATATTAGTATTTTGTTTGCCTAGTTTGTAGACCACCAGCTCCCATCTCTGAGCAATCCTTCTCAAGCAGCACCATATTTTGTGATAACAGCATTTTTGACATTTCTCATATATTCAAGATGTGCTCACGGTTGGAAAAATTTGGGAATCTTATAGCCCAACTGAATACTTCTACAGAGAGCCTGAGAAAACTGCTGGTTATTTGGGTAAAGAGTATAATATATTTAATAAAGGACAAAGAAAAAAAATTCATTTTTTTCCTGCTCCAATAAAAATTTCAAAAATTGTAAAAATTTCACAAGAGGAAAACCTGTTAAGAATAAAAGAAAAGTGATATCCCTAAGATCACTATGGTGAAGTTGGAGGTTAGTTCCTAAACAAGCCAGATATTTTCCCTCATATTTTTGTTTGCATTTTGTATTGTTCCTGACACATCCATTTGCTCTCATCTTGTGATTTATCAAAACCCTACCAAGTAGATCAAAGAAGAAATATGACCAGATAAGCCGATTCTACTTTATTGTTACATTAACAAAGTTTTGCAAATCTGGGGGGAAAAAATTCCTGCCATCTCTTTTTTAGAGCAAGAAACTAGGGAGGGACTCTTCTGAGCCTCTTCCTCTGCCCACTATCCAGCTGCCTCTCTTATATGACTGTTCTCGAAGCAGCATCTCTTTGCCTTTCTTTCTCACATGCAATTACATCTTACTTACACTATGGCCAGGTTTTTAACTGACTCATCCCAGGCCTCAGCTATCATCTACTGCCATTTGTTGCCATTTATGTACAATAGCATTAGTGAAGTTCAGATAGTTAAAACGTTTCTGGAATCCCAGAACTTCCGATGCAGATAGAAACAGTGACAATATTGAAATATTGTCAGCGTATGTCACCCCCCCAGTGCCAAATTAAAAGCAACATATAATAACTGATAGAGAACAGTGAGTTATGTATAGGCTTCAGGGTTTCCATTATTTCACCTTGGGCTTACTGAAGTGATAGATAATCAGATACATATCCAGATATTTAGTAAGAAAGGCAGGGAAAACATCTGTAATTTTTTCCCTTTGTGTGTTATTTCTTTTCCAGCTGTTCAGCTTTGTTTCTCTGCCCACTGATGTCCTAGAAATAGAGGTGAAGGACAAGTTTGCAAAAAGTCGACCTATCATTAAGCGTTTTCTGGGAAAGCTTTCCATGCCAGTACAACGATTACTAGAGAGACATGCCATAGGGTAAATCTTTGCGACATAATTTTATCTTTCTTATGAATCAAAAGGAGAGTGATGGTTGCCATTGCAATTACACAATTGGAGAGGGGGAATCCATAATTTAATCTCAATTAATTGTCTTACTTTAGATAAACATTTTAAGTAATTTAAATAGTTTATGTCAGGTTAATCATAGAAGACATCCAATCTTCTGATTACTATAGAATCTTCAATAAATTCAGATGATAGCATAGATGATAGCTTAGATAAGAGTCTAGCCTTTTAAATATGTCAATGAAAAGAAAATCCATTATGTTTTACTCTATCTTATCTTTGTGTTAAATTAAAATGTTAAACCTAACCATCTACTTAAGAAAAGCAATATAATCAAACATTTCTTTCTCTTCGCCAATTTCTATATAGCCATTTATAATATATAATATATATATATATAATAGTGTTTATATTTTAGTACATATTATAATTAATAGAAATGTATATAATTTGGTTTCAAGCATAGCTGTGGTTTCTAGGTGTTCTATATACAGGATGCCTTACGTTATGTTCACCCATTTATAAACAATTAAGGCCTTACCACACCTCACTGTGCAGTATATAGTGGCTTACACTTCTATACGACACTGATATATTGTATTAATAGTTACAATTGAATCTCATGAATAATGGCTCATATAATATTATATGCTTCCCAATTTATAAAATGCAGCCTATTAATAGTAGAAGCTATTAATTCTGAAAAGAAAATTATATAGCTGTTGGACTAAAAAAAATGCTAAGAACAAGGCTGTTAATAAGTTTACTAGAACCATGTTTCTACAGATGAGACTGTTGTGATTGGCAAAACTACTACTTTCATCCTTTTGAATCTCTGTAATTCACTGTCAGCACAAATATTGATGTTACGCCTCTTAGCATTGACCAAATTTATCTGCACATTTGGGGTACACTTTCAGGAAGCTTAATTGTTAGGACTTAGATTTCGGTTCAGAACTAATCATTACCCTATGATGTGCTTTCATCATATTTTTACAAATAAGTCTAATGAAGAATATTAATTAATCATTTATATGAAGCAGTTGCAACAAGTATACCATATATAAAAATGTAATACTCTTTTTATTTACTTTTTTTCCAATAGAGACAGGGTTGTAAGCTACACACTGGGACGAAGGCTACCAACAGAACATGTCAGTGGCCAGCTACAGTTTAGATTTGAGATAACTTCTTCAATTCATCCAGGTATTTATTTATTTATTTATTGTTTGTTGGTTGGTTGGTTGGTTTGTATCCCATCTTTATTCCTTTTACAAATAACTCAATAACTTACAAATAACTTAATATTGAACATATTAACACGCCTTCGTCCTCCTATTTTCCCATATTTTTCTTTATCAAGTAGCTTGGCTTCACGTAGGCCTTATTTAGCGTATCCACAAATTCTGATTCATGTAACTTGAATTGGAATAGGAAAATTTCCTTTTTCCTTGCTTTTCAAACAAAGAAGAAATGAATCCACAGATTAATAGGTTATGTGGAACTGAAGTTGATTTTCTTTTATTTTCCTCAGATAAATTTTCCTGAGAAGATAAATTGATGATAGGGACTGAGGGAGTCTTCTGTGTCATAATTTCATGATATGCTGAGTTTGGCTTTTCCAACTGATCATCAAGCAATTTTTTTAAATAATTTTGTTAAGCAAAGTTTTGTCTCATAAATGAGCATTATAGATCATAAGAGATTCCTAGTTTTCTGCATGTTCCTGAAACTCACAACATCTGAAAGCTGCATTCTATATTTAATCCTGCTTTGGATGTTTTGAATGATGCATCACAATTTCAAATTCTTTCTGTATTTTAACTTTCAAACACAGTAAAATTTCAAATACTGTACTTAACCAGCTAATGCAATACAGTAGATAGAGTGCAGGACTTGAAGAGAGGAGACTAGAGATTAACGGTCTGCTGAATCCTGAAATTCACTTGGTAATTTTAAGAAGCCTCTGTCATTCCACCTGACTTTCTCCTAGACTTATTCTATAGACAAAAGATTAAAGAGGGCTGTTTTCAAATTTAGAGGATTTAAATTTGGTAAAGTTCATCAAAGGTCGTTTCCCCTGCCCATGACTTACCTGATGGCTTAGCCATCATTTTGTTCACAGTTCCATTCCAATAGACATTCATATACCCAGTGTTGCTTTAGTAGAACTAGAAAGAAAACCAATGGCTCATCGCCAGTTTTGGAACCATTATAAAACACTTGGATGAAGAATAGAATTCAGATACCACATTCAGTTCTGTGTCATAAGATAGTAAGAGAATGATAAATGATAAAATGGTAATAAATTACATATATGTATAGTTATTTCTAGATTTCTAATTTATTAGGGCTGTGTGCCTTTCAAAAATGATTTGAAAGAAGTATTGTAGACCTGTGAGCCTGAGACAATACCACTCCTGCCATTAAAAATCTCCTCTTTTTTGGAAACTTAGGATGGGGTATGGGGAAGGAACCATAACTGCTTTTAAATTAATTCCTTATGCAGAAATATGAAAAAGGAGTTGTTTAAATGAACAGTACTGTACACATGCTTACAGGAAATTCAGAAAAACATCTTTTAATCATCTTCAAAAGATCATAGTCCTGTAATTTATATAGTTGAACCTGGATGAATGAGCAAGAAGCAAAATCATATCCCAGGATTTTAATCATAAATGTCGTGTATTAAGGCATCACTCCAGTCTGCCTCTCAAGCGGAAAGAGAGATTCATCCTGATTGGCTGGCTGACAGCTGAGAATAAAAGGAGCTGTCAGGTGGAGAATCAGCTGTTGCTGTTAGCTGAACTATCACTGTTAGCCAAACTGTTAGTGTTAATAAACTGTTAGCTAAACGTTACTTCTGTCTTGCCTCAGTTCTTTCCACCCTCTGTTCCCGGAACAGAATAATAATCATCAGGGATTCTGTCTGTTTGCAAAAGGGAAAAAATGGGACGTAATTTATTTTAAATTTCACTATGTCTTGCGAAGTCAATAATAAGATTAACTACACTCAGAAAATAAACATATACATTGCATTCTGAGTCAACATGGAGATTTTGTTGGCTTCTATTCTCATACATGCATATGAAAACAGAAATATCATTTTGCTTTAATAATAATACTGAACTTTATTACTCTTTTGATTAATTCCAAACAGAGCTGAAAATAAATCCATTAAACTCTGTTTCAGTTTCTGAGTAGACATGTATAAAATTATTTCATCAACATTAATAGGTTGATATTTTACACATGGATCTATTTCTCTCTTTTTTTACATTTTTACATAGAAAAGTACTCCTTAATTCAAAATACAATGCTATGCATATCTACTCAGAATAAAATCCCATTGTATTCAACGGGATTGATTCCAGGGTGAGTATATATAGGCTTTTAGCCTATTTGATAATGAATCATGGATTCAGTTTTAAATAACAGAAAATTAATATCTTGCTTAATATTGTAAGCATTTTGTTCTATATATGATATTCCAAATTATTTGATTTAATAAATGCATTTAGTTCACTTATTACTACAATATGATGTGCAGCTTAAGTCTGAGCTGTAATTAACAGATATTTGTATATTTTTATGTTGGTTTTTTGAAGTGCCAGGCTATATTATTTATACCCAATTTTACGTATATGTCATGTTTCTTTTCTTTTTGCTTCTAGCAGATGATGAAGAGGTCTCTATTGCTGCAGACCATGAATCAATTGAACTTCAAGAAAGCCCCATTAACACCTCAGCAAGCAATAGTATAGAGACCTCAGAAAGTGCAGCTTCAGAAAAGCTAAATGAATGTCCACTAATATGCATCAGTGTGGGCAACTCTGGAGCTGAAGAACCTACCTTGAGCTGCTCCTTCAAAGAAGAGCTAGCAGGATATAGAGAGAACGATGCAGTAGCAGCAGACACAGTTAATCTCTCGGAATCTATCCCAGTGGAAATAACGTCTTCCCCAAGTGCTGTGGATCTCAGTGAACAACTACCTTTGCTGGCATGCAGTCCTCCAGAGTCTGAAGTTAGAGAAAACAACAAAGTTAATTCTGTTACTCAGGGAGATAGTGACATCTTTATCAGCATAGAAGCCTTATCTATTGATGAGGCGAGTGGGGATGTTCAAGCTACCAAGGATTTAGAGAAGAATCAGGATGATGAAGGGGCTTCAGCCCAAGAGGACCAAGATGAGAATGATGATGAAAAGGAGAGCAAGCTACAACTAAGGAGCATGGTGAAAAGAAAAAGCAGGCCTTGTTCCTTGCCTGTGTCAGAACTTGAAACAGTGATTGCATCTGCTTGTGGGGAGCCTGAGACTCCTCGTACACACTACATAAGAATACACAATCTCTTGCACAGTTTGCCTTCTGCCCAGTTGAGTAGTGATGATGGAGAAGGGGAGGAGGAACAACAAGGCAGTGTAATAGAGAATGATGAGGAACTGACAGTGAGGGAAGTATCTGAGAAAGATTTAGTTAGTGAGACTGAAACAGTGTTGGCTGAACCGCCTCAGGAAAACTTAGTAGAAGAGAACTTTATCCGGGGAACTGTTCCACGCAGCACCTCCATTGAACACCTTGCTGATTTAAATGAACAAACATTGGATAATGAAGGGCCAAGAACTGAAAGTGACAGTGAACTGAGTCCTAGACCAAATGGTGACCCTGAGTATGAAGTGTGTGACACATCCTGTTATAGCACTTCTTGTTATAGCACTTCCTGCTACAGTACCTCCTGTTACAGCACTTCCTGTTACAGCACTTCTGGCCATGAGAGTGCCAACCGATTCTCAAGCCATACTAGATTCCCTTCTGTTGACAGTGCAAAGATTTCTGAGAGCACGGTTTTTTCTTCACAGGATGATGAAGAGGAGGAAAATAGTGCTTTTGAATCAGTGCCAGATTCAGGTCAAAGCCCTGAGTTGGACAGAGAACAGCTCAATAGCTCTGCCCATTGGCCTGAGGAATTGGTAGTTCCCGGAACAAATCTACAGGGAACTTCAGAAAATATAGAGTCTCCAGTAGCAGGCCCAAGCATCAGAAGAGAAGGTTAGATTTGGAGGAGAAGGAAGACCTTGAATATCATAATTTAGGCAGAAATAATAAAGATCATATAATATAGAGAAACTTATATTTAATATAGGATATCGATTTAAAAACCCACTTTTAAATGCAGGTGTGGGAATTGAATTTTCTTTTTTATTGTGCTTTCATGATAATTTACATAGGAAATGAGCTATCAAATGTATGGTGTGTAGAAAGTGAAAAATATATGGTTGCCACTTTGCAGTCCATGTCCTAAGACAGTGTTGGTGAACCTTTTCAGCACCAAGTGCCAAAACGGGAACGCATGTGTGTGCATGTGCTGGAAATGGGAAGTGCAGTCACCCGGTGCGCATGTGCACACCGGGAAGATGATCTTCCAGTTTCTGGTGTGCACATGTGCACCGGCCACCTAGTCTTCTGGTTTCTGACATGCATGCATGCATGAAGACCAATTGGCCAGTACATATGTGCATGCCAGAAAGATGATCTTCCAGTTTCCAGCACACACATGCACACCGGCCACCTGATCTTCCGGTTTCTAGCATGCATGCACGTGCAAAGATCAGCTGGCTGGTGCGCATGTGCATGCTGGAAACAGGAAGATCATCTTCCTGGCGCATGCATGCACACTGGGCAGCTGCTCTTCCGGTTTCTGGCACTCCCACATGCATGAAGATCAGTTGGCTGGCGCGCCGGAACCTGGAAGAACAACAGGCGACAGCTCGCATGCCAAAGAGATTGCTCTGCATGCCACTTCCTGCACACATACCATAGGTTCACCATCACGGTCCTAAGCATTTATCATTGAGTATCAGGTGCTGCATGTCACAAGATTTCTTCCTTATTTCTAAACATTTTTTTCTCAGCTCCATGAGTCCTTGTCTACTTTCTCTGTTAATGAGTAATACACCTCAGGTGATAAAGACCGAATTTAACCCTGAATTATAGAAGAAAGTAATACTCTAAGAAGCCACCAAATTGTGAAATTTTCAAGTACAGATTGGCTGATTAGAATCACTAAGCTCTCCAATTTTCTCTTTATTTTCTTTGGACTTGAATCTATGTTTTATATATGACATCACCTTAGACATGCTATATCCTCCTTTATTATGGTGGTGCCCTCCATGCAAAGACACAACACTCAGCAGTAGAGTCATTAGCCATGCTGGCTGGAATTCTAACTTACAAAAGTTAGTGCCAGTTGAGGAAGATTACATTTATATTCCCACCTGGTGTTTTAAATTGTTACAGGTTTATATGTGGGGATTTCACCCATCAATCCTCCAAAGATCTTTCTTTTGCTTTTATATTTCAATACCCATCTGCTATATAAATATTTATAGATTGTTACTACACCAAACTTTTGTCAACCCTTATCATTCCCAAACCTTCATATCATATGTGTTTATCACAATGCATCTGCAATCTATGTGTAGCAACTTTGAATGAATATGCACTTCTGCACTTTCTTATCCATAGGTGATTGCCCTTTGCTCCATAATTCTCAGCCAATCAACCAGCTTCTTTCACTGAGACCTGATCATCATCAGTACCCAACCGTGGATGAGCCTCTCCCACCAAGTAAGATTCAGATTTTATATTATTTAATTTAACTCATCTAAAAGGTAAAGATCAACATCTACTGTACATACATGTCAAGCTCACAAGAGAAATTTTAGGTTTGCTAAAGTACAACCTGCCACCCTCTGACTTTTTTTTCCCTTTTATGCCTGAAATACTTTTTTTTTAACAGATACACTAGGATTTTTGCTGGGTTTGTTTTCCTTGATTCTACGCTGTTTTCATAATTACAGTTTATGATTTCTTCTCTTGTCATGTGTGTATTGGTGTATTTTTTGAGTACATTGTTTTGAACAATAAGAAAGTGCCCAATAATTATTTGAGGAAATTATTATCTATAGGACCCGGTATTGTTTTTAAAAGGCATTGGAAATAGAGAAAAAACTGAAACATTGGGTTTGATTGAATGTACATTTTTTCTGCTTTTGAGAAAGTAAAATGACATGAGACTCATACTGTAAGTGAAAAATTACATTTGCTTTCCCATTAAGTCCTTTGTTTCATTTTATCTCATCAATTCACGCTTTACAAATATGCATCAACTGTAGGAATTTTCCTCCAGGTATCATAGTGCATTTAAGCCCCAATTCATTTTAGAAAGCACAGGAAATCATCCTGCTGAGTTAAATGTTCTGTTGCTTTTTGAAGATGAAGAGGACAACTATTCGAAGAGAATGCATTCTATCCTAAGGGTCCCACCAAGTCCAAATTACCTCTTCATTTGAAGTTTGCCTGTATCATGTTCATACAGCAAGCAGCATATAAATGAGGATGGTTTTGACAGTTAACCATCCATATTTCTTGTGTGTTTGAATCCTTCTGCAAAATATGTCTGCAAAACGAGTAAAGTAAAATTAATACTTTTAGTTAATACTTTTAGTTAATAGTTTAGTTAGTCCTGCATTAATAAATGTTTCCCACTAGAGGGCATGCTCTGATCTATAATACTTCACATCATTGTCACCTTTTAGATTTTAATGACCTTTATAAATAATTCATAGTCTTGGTATTAACCAACCTAATCATTGGATTTGATTCTGTTCTTGTTAATTTAATAAAAACCAAGAGAAATCTTTAGTCATTAAATACTCAGAAATCTCCACACTAAGGCCAAACAAAGATACATGACGACATCACCTAATAATAGACAAACATGTTTTTCTTTTTTTAAAAAATCTTTACCAAGCAGTTTGCAAATCAGAGCAAATTGTCCTACTGTTATTGTTTAAGAATAACTTTTATTTATTTACTTACTTATTTATATCCAATTTTATTATTTTTATAAATAACTTAAGATAGCAACGTATCCAACACACCTTCCTCCTTCTATTTTCCCATCAACAACAACCCATGAGATGGTTGGGTTGAGAGAAAGTGACTGGCCCAAAGTCATCCAGCTGGCTTTCATGCCTAAAGCAGGATTGGAACTTATTTCTAGACTAGACCAAACGAGCTCTCAGTAACAATATTGTCACTGTTATTTAACAAATTTACATGTATTGAATTATCATTACAAAATCTGGGATCCATGACTCCTATGGGAATGAAATTTGGCAAATTTGAGGTTGCTTCAGTGCTGCCAGGCAACCATATAACCCCTCAAAGGTTCAAAAGATCAGTCTCAGTGCAGTCCTGCAGAGGCCTGGTAAACTACTCCCAGCATTGGTTACCACAGAGCAGTCATACTTATTTTTTTGTTCTGTGTTTCTGAATATAGTTTTTTTTTTCTTTAGTGGTTTATGCCTATTGAAAGCTTGCAGCATAAATTGTATTTTTTTTCTTAATTTGATTTAAAATTATATTGGAATGATAATGTTCAGTGAAATGATTTTTAAATTCAGTTTCTCAGCATCTGCAATTTGACCTCAAGATTTAATATATTTTGAATAGTGCTTCATAACAATAGACTACACTTAAGCTGAGAGAACATTTATTTAAATTTGATGTATATCTGATGTAATAAAGAAAGAACTATTTGTGTTAAGATATTTATTTAACTTAGTGTTTCTGAAACTTGGCAACTTTAAGACATGTGGGCTTCAAATTCCCAAATTCTGGGACTTGAAATCCATATGTCTTAAAAGTTGCCAAGTTTCAGAAACACTGATTTAATTGATGCCTAGATATTAAATAATCATTGACATAGAGTCAGGCCCTCATGAAAATTGTAAAGAACTGGCATTTAAGAGAATATGACAAGCTAGATAATATTCAGGTATTTGGGACAGAAGCATAAGAATGAATTATTAGCTAAATACAATATTCAAAATGGTCCAATGTATGCTGTGATTAAATGAGCTAATATAATTGCTATTAGCAATATTGTTAATGACTGTGACCTAGGAATGCTTACAAGGAAGTACAATCTATTGAACTTAATGGTTCTTGCTTCAGAGTACTGAATATACGATAGCTATTTAATATAGCTGTAATTCTGTCATAAATGTGCTTATTTGAGAGCTTACTTTTCTCTTATGTCTCAAGAATTTTGAGTAAAGACCTATTCAGGAATATTCAAAAGTGAGTAGTCTGAAGTACCCATATTTTCCTGATCTACATCCCTTTAAAGATGAGTTGTTGCAATTATCCAGGAAGTCAGCATTGATAAAGGGTGCAGTAACGCCTGCATACATACAGTTTTATTGATGCATTTATTTAAAATATATCATTTATATGGTTACCCAACTCTAGACAGTTATCATTTGGTTAAAAATGTAGAAATAGAAATACATGAACATGAAACACAGTAGTACAGGATAATTCAGATCAAACCAAAACATACCATATTTTAATTAATAATCATTTCAGAATGATCTTCTCCCAGCCACAAAGGTTCTCAAAGTCTTGTACAAGCCAACATAAGAATGCTCTTCCATATAGGAGTTGCCATGATAGAAATGATACACTTCTTAGGTTCTGGGTATGCATGAATATATAAAGCTAGGGAGTGCTTGGTTAACAATAATCTATTGATTATTCCAATTTCTATAACCATTTAATATTTAACCTTAATATCCGGCTATCCTTAGAAGATCACTTGACAGCCGTGACCAGGGGGGCCTTCGCCCAGGTTCGCCTGGTGCATCAGTTGCGCCCTTTCCTAGACCGGGATGC
>JANHFM010003704.1:36312-58723 GCA_032468115.1 Grayia smithii
TTTTGTCTACACGGTATATATTTTGTACCTTTTTATATGTTTTTTATGTTTCTTATTTCCTATGTTTTTATTGTGAGCCGCGCTGAGTCCTTCAGGAGAAGGGCGGCATAGAAATTAAATTAAATTAAATTAAATTAACTTTTTCTCTTCTTTCATGTGGACACAAATTATACAACAAAGAACTTGAAAACAATACTAAGAGACTATGAGCATCTTGGCATGAAAGCCAAAGAGTTAGGAACACATGTGTTTTTTTTCCATCTGTACTTTCATTGGAAGGTCAACATCCAATGAGGGAATGAATGAGGAATTTAAAGAAGTAAGCCATTGGCTTACTTGGTGCTATTGAGAAAACTTCAAATTCCTAGATCACATCTATATTATTTACAAGAAAGTCTTCTGGCAGGGAGTAGGCTGCACCTTACAAAAACTGGGAAGAATTTGTTTGGAAAATGACTGGTTTAGCTTATCAATAGGACTTTAATCTAAAACTGAAGGGGTAGGATAACCAATCTGTAGGATTTTTAGGAAGTAATCCCAAGCAAAAATTCCAAGACAACCAATCAAAAAATTAGTTAGGGAGTGATGGGAAGGAAGGGGAATTCGGATACAAAATAGGAGATGTAGGAAGTAAATGCAGGGTCAGCAGTAAAGGATTCAAATATCAGTTCACTATTGCTCAGAAGTTTGAGGAGCAAACAGAATTACAGTAACTTGTCCATGAGGGAAGGTATAATATAGTTATCATTACTGAATGATATTGGTGGGATGAAACTGCTGGGATGTATTTTTCAAAGGATATAAACTGTTTAAAACAGACCTAAGAAAAGAGGACATGGAGTTCCATCCACCTCCTCTTTTGTTAGGTCTTAATTTCTTACTTGTATAAGAAATCACTACACCTCTACAGACATTCATAAAACCAAGGATGAAGCTTCTTTGAATGCATATGGGTTGATATAAAAGGGGAGAAAATGGCATTGTTGTAAGTGTATACCAGAGGCTACCCAAACAGACAGAGGAAATGTTGAGCTACAGTTTGCATGAAGCACACCAAAATAGTAATGGAGGACTTTAACTACTCTGACATCAGCTGGGAGACAAAGAGTTGTTCATTTCGTTTTGAAGTTCAATTGACACATTCTAACTCATATTTCCTCGGCTTTATCTTTAACTGTAAGCCTGTTTAAAGAGCATTTTTAAAAGGTATTTTGTAAGTTCATGACAAGTAACTGTGCTGAGAACTGTCAGATTGTCTGTCCTTGGTATTATATGCATTGCAGGAATAAATGATTGGAGTGGGTTAGGTTCATCCCTATCTGTTTTTTTCACCTGAATCAGCCATACCAGAAAGTTGCTTTGCAGCAATCCAGAAAATAAAGCCTACAAACTTATTTGTTTCAACACTGAGTATTTATTGTTTAATAATATTCATCTGCAATGTTATCCCCATTTACAATAACATATGGTTGGTTACCTTTGACATTGATCCAAGATGAAGTCACAGTGTGTCACTAGCAGTTATAAAGCACAGCAATTTTTTCTGGTTGTTGAACCATTGAGTATATGACTTATTCATCAGTGTTTGCATATACTATACAATATGCATCTTGTATTTGGAAGGGAAATAGTTTTACACAAATACAATCTGCTAATATACTTCTGTGTAAAACATGGAAGAAAGTAATATTTCTCTAGTCCTGAAACAAGAATCTCAAGATTTCAAATCCTAACACCTCACTTCCCTAAATAAGGAATACTTACTGTGGGTTTTGGATTATACTTTCCATAGCCTGTTATTATTAGTCAGATAGAGTGAGTTTAAAACAGTCTATTTCCATCCTACAGTAAGTAATTACATGTGCTAGTATGTATTTTGGTATTATTTGCAGCATGCTAGCAGTTCTATGATAAAAAGTGTGAAATTTCCTTGACAAAAAAATTGATAAGAAGACATTTCCCAGAAAATAAAAATTGAGAACAGTATAAAGAAATATCTATTTTGATAGATGCATATACTTTGCTTATAACTGACTACACAGAAATGAAAGACACAGGTTAAAAAAATAGTTCACGTTTTCTCTAAAATATTATAAAGCTTCATGGGGGATTGTCTTTCTTTAAAATTCATTTTCTGTAATTGAATTATTTGAATTTATTCTAAGTAGTGAGTGTGATTTTGACTAATAATAAATAGCTTTCATCAACAGAAGTATATATTTTTTTGTTATAAAACAACCTTTTTTAACCTACAGTCCACCAAAGAAAGCAAAATGACCAAACCAATCTTTCATTCAGATTCTAGCTGTAAAATAAATATGTCACATGCATTCAAGCTTAATGTCACAATCTTGAATTAGTATTAGAAGGATTAATTATAATCATGAATAAGTTGGAAAATATTGCCAGCAGTTGGAACTACAATAATAAACAAGTATTTTATTTCCTTGAAGATCTTTTTTAAAATTATGAAATCCATCTGCATTATGTTTATAGAATGCTATTAAAAGGATTATTTATTGCTAGTGGAATGACCAGACTTTAATGATCTCCAAATATATACCATCCCAGATATGTACAAACCAAAATTAAAAAGCAGGTAACCCATTTACAAAAATGATTGATTCTGTGTGACTATATTAGTTAACCAAAGTACTTTTAAAAGGTTGCCTTGAACACAAAGGGGGATTGTTATGTCCTGAAAAGGCATAATACACTGGACTTCAAAGTAATTGGTTATAATTTTGGAGGGAAAATTATGCTCTCCTATTGGTTGCCTGTCAGGCTAGCTCCCTATATAAGGGAGAGGTCTAGCCAGCCTTATCTGTTCATTGCACTACCTTGGCTGAATAAAACAGAGTTGAACCCTGACTGTGCCTCACCATTTCTTGGGAGAACATCAGATAGAACAGGGATCCTATTACCTACAGATGGGTCTTGTGTCATTATAGTAATATATGTACTCCTATAGCAAAAAATATAGCAAATGATACAATTAATCAGCATACCAGAATCATAAGCATAAGCAATAAAAAGAAATGTGATTCAATAGAGCCCTGGTGCTTCCCCTTATTTATATTGTAGTGGGACAATGAATTGTCTGTAGATCATATAAAGAAGCTCACTTGCCTGAGAATATTGATATTTGACTGAATGCATTCTAATAATTAATAGCAGAACTTTACCTACATTTCATCTGAAATTTGCTCTGAATTTATGAACTTTCTTGCCAAATGTTTAGTAATTATTTTCCAAATCCTAGGGTTTGTTCCAGTAACTGAATTTTTAGCTACTCTGCAATTGACTATAGTACTAATCATAGTTGTGAGCAACTTGGTACATTTATTTATGGTCTCAACCAAGGATGTGCAAAATATTGGATTCATTAACTTTCATAGAGGACAAAACGGCTTGGTTAGCTTGCCTAGCACTTAGCATAGGAGTACAAACCCCATGACCTTCTGAATTTTGGTCAGTGATCAGTGCTGTCATCCTTTGTAGTTGACCATCTTGTCTGGGATTGCTGAGAGTCTGCTAGGAGGACCACAATATTCATTGCTGCTGTAGGTAATTGCTATATTAAAAAGGCACATGTGATTAATACTTTTTTTGGCAAAAGTGTATCACAGTTATTTTGCAACAATGCATTTGAATTCCCCACTTTTTTTCTTTGTATTCAGAGTGCTTATCGAGTTTTCACCAATAGCACCTGCTTGAAACATATGATTCTGAAAATCCGCAGAGATGCTCGGAATTTTGAACGGTATCAACATAATAGGGATCTAGTGAATTTCATCAACATGTTCGCTGATACACGATTGGAACTTCCGCGAGGATGGGAAATCAAAACCGATCAACAAGGCAAGGTACAAGAATGAAATTATGTTAGTATTTAATTCTGTGAAAAAAAAATTATACATCTATACATACATACAGCTTCTCTTCATGCATTACTTTATTCAGGAATATATACCTTAAAATAATTATCTGTATTGCTTTTCTTGGTCTGTATAATGACAGTAGTCCATCGGTCTACTTTCAGTACATTAGTCACACTCTATTTAACCATTTAATTTATTAAACTAAAAAAATCAGGTTAGAAATCACGTTAAAAGCTATATTACCAACTCGGTCACTCTCTTAATTATTTCTGATTCTTAGTATTCTTCTATTCCAGTCTTTCTTTGTTGACCACAACAATCGTGCTACCACTTTCATTGACCCCAGAATTCCACTTCAGAATGGCCGTCTACCCAATCATTTGACCCACAGGCAACATCTTCAGAGACTCCGTAGTTACAGCGCTGGAGAGGTACATAAATATGGGCTTTAGTACCTAAGAATTTCTTCAGATTCATTTTAATAAAAGCAGATGCTAATTTTTAGCATAAGCTTTAAATAGCACAGATCTATGACTTTTTCTAAAGGAATTACAACTTATTTTTTTTTGCTTATCTCTGGGAAATTAATCTGCATGTTAGTAGCAGTTTTGCAATGGTTTATACAGCCTGACCAGTTTATATAGTTGTTAGATTTATACCTGGAAAAAAAAACAGGGAAAGTGGAAATAATATTTATTACAACATTTGCATACTGCTGATTCCATGTGGATTCTTGGTGGATTGCATCAAATACCAATAAACATAAAAGTAATTTTTAAAAGACACAATATACTATAAACATAAAATAAAGATTCAATTCAGCTCAGTCATATCAAATAGGAAATACTGTCTGGAACAACTCCATTTTGACTACCTTCCTAACATCATGTATAATGCCATCTGAATTTTTGGGAGTGAAGTCTTTTATTGGGATACAGTATATAATTGGAAAAATATTTTTTTTCAATTCCCCACCCAAAGTTTCTCATAGTAGAGGTCCTCTTAAAAACTTTCATTGTGAAGTGCATTCTTTATAGAACAAGTTTAAAATGGCCAGTCCTACAATTAACTAGGTGTCAATTCATATAGAGCTTCATATGTGATCAGGGCTTTGATTAGTAGTCTATTGATAGGCAATACTGTGCCACATAAGAAATGTTACATTAATCCAATAGGTCTCATCCAGTAAAAGACTGCCTATTGCAATTCTATCCTTATTTGTAGTCTACAGTTTCTACCGGCAGCCTTATATAGAGCACAGGTTTGTTGTCAATCATAGAAATAATGAGATGAGTTATTAATGCCATGGCCTCTCTCTTCTGATTTGGAATGGGACAATTTGCCACAGCTGCCTGGCCCTACCTGATTCATCCTGGCCCAATGGTCCAGCTGATCCACCACAGGCGTTCTTCTCCAGCTGCCCCTCCTCTACTACTCCTTCCCCACCACTCCTCCCCTGCCACATGCCTTGGGAAATTTGCCATGGAACAAATTGCCCATATGTATTCAAACCTTTCTCTGACCTTTGCCTTCTGAGGCACCTGGGCCTCAATTAAATTTTCCTTTCTGCTGGACACATTTAGTGGCACCACTATGGCTGAAGTTCATTTCTATACAAATTATATTCAAGAGCAGAGAACTGAGAATAGGACCCTGTATCAGCTGTTCATAATTAGGATTAAAGCACTTTGGACTAGTGATAGAAATTCTAAGGTCACTTTGTGTACAGTCTTCTATGTACCTGGATGCGCCTCCTGGTGAAGAGGAGGTTCAAGTAGCTGGGCCCGTCTTAGTGCCACACATAAAAGGGATATTTAGTTATTTATGTATATTTCATTCTTTCATAAGAAGTATGGAATATAAATAAATAATTGTACTTTCTACCCTACTGCCCCTAATCCAGTCATTCTATTCAATACACATGATAGTTAAGAATATTATTCTTTAAGATTATTGTATGCAATCATGCTCACTAGACAGAGAAGAGAGATAACTTTCATGCCTACATCCTAATTCCACTGGAAGATTTTTTCCATGACATTTCCCGAATCAGTAAAATCAGAAAAAGTTACAAGACTGTAACCTAAAGTGGGATAATGATTTTTAATATTCTCATGCAGTGAAACAACAAAGAAATAGTTTCATTTTTTTCAACACTTTTCTAGTTTGCATATTCTTTCTTGGCTATGGCTTTTTATAATTACATTTTTTTTTAAATCAATTTAACTTTTTTCTTTCAATACTCACAATATAATTATAGGAATTCTTTATTTCAGGCATCAGAAGTCTCTCGAAACAGAGGAGTTTCTTTGTTGACCAGACCAGCCAACAGCCTAGTAGCAGCAATTCGAAATCAGCACCATCATGAATCCTTGCCTCTTGGTATGTATCACTGCTTTTCAAGTGAGTTCAGATAATATTTACTAAATTTTCTTAGCTAAAATAAAAGGCTAACTGCAATTTCTGCTGTTATTTTTTAATTTAAGAAAATGTGGCTTCATTTAATGGACAAATGAGTTATTGCAACAGGTTTATTAATCCCTTCTGGGTACAGAACCACAGCAAAGAAAGAGTTCATTAACAAGCAATAAAACTGCTGCTTCATTGGAAATTGTTGGCTACAACTCTTTAGAAATAACATAACTACCAGGTTTACCAGTGCTGTGGAATATCTAATTTAGGTATTGGTAAATCACTCTAAATATATCGCATTCATGTATTAATGCCATTATCTATAAGCAATCTTTCTGGTTTATACTTCACAACACAGCTCATAACATATGAAAACAACTATTAAATCCATAAAAGCATAGGGAGCACAACTACAAATATAGCATACATAAAAACACCATATGACAAGGCAAGGAAAAATGTTAAATAAATTGTTATTTTGGATGGGCTTCCTTAGGCACACCCTTTTGTAATTTAAAGAGGGGGGGGTTGTTTTCAGAACAGCAAATCATGGATGTGCTAAAGAATAGGCCCAAAAGCAAGTCTATTTTTTTTTTCTTAGTAGAACACATACCTATTTATTCCCATTTGGCTATCCGTTGCATAATATAAGCCAAAATATTTCAAAAAAGTTGTGGGGCAGCTGAAACAATTGCAGTACTTTCAATGTGGCTCTTATAGTAGACTTCTCAAAGTCTGGAAAACAGAATGATGCAAAATACTAAAGAACATCAGCCTATTTTTCCTATATTAGAGAAACAAGCAGCAGCATTACCCCTTTTGCAAGAAGATCTAAAAAACTTACTGACAGTGGAATGCTAAGGTACACACATCCAATTTCCCTTGCAGACTCTAGAGTCTGGATCCTTTCAGGATCTTATTAATCGTATGTATTGAAAAGAAAAAAGGGATTAGGTTTCAGAATCCAGGATATTGGTTGTGTGAACTTCAGTAATCAAGTAATAAGGAAACTAGTTCAGGCAAAGATTCTTTGATCCTTTTGCTCACTCTAGTTAAGCCTAGGGAGTTTGCTTTTTGAAACAATTCGGGGGACAGGGCTTGTCTGGAAACAGTGGGGGTGTTCAGATCAATTATAGTGGAGGAATGTGCAGAAATTCTGTCCCTGTTATATTTTATAAATGACAATTCTCTGGCTCTGAGAAGTCTGTTACTTCTATTAGGTCTACAGGGACAGGTGAAAGAAAGGATGCTGTAGGAAGGGAGAGTCCTTGATAGAATATCCATAGTCTAGACTAGGGGTAGACAACTTTAAACACTGAAAGAGCCACAAAGGTCCTAACCTGAAGCCCCCATTCAATTCTGGAGCTGACCAGAAGTTTGGTTCCCCCATCATAGTCTCCCCCTAGCGTGGCGTCCTTTTTTCTCTGCTGACCAGAAGTCCGGTTCCCCCACCATAGAGTCCGGTTCCCCCACCATAGAGTCTCCTCCTAGCATGGCGTCCTTTTTCATCTGCCGACTGGAAGTATAAAGCTAATAAAGCCCTATCAATTGTGGAACTGACCAGAAACGGAGTTGCAGCAGAGGGAAGAAAGAGCCACATGCAGCTCCAGAGCTGCTTGCAGACCCCTGGGCTAGACGAAGGTCAGACATTCTCTATCCTACTGCTCAACTAGTACAAGTAGGCAAGCAGGATGAAATGGGTAGCATGAACAATCCTAAACCCCGAGTGAGTACGCTGTGATACTATATTCCCTATCATTATGCTATGAATTCTGGTCAGCAGCATATCTGTTATATGTAAAGTATCAAAGGTGCTTTTAGGAAAAGGCAACTGGATTGTCTTGGGTTTTTTTTCCTTTGACAATGTTTTGCTTCTCATTCAAGAAGCTTGTTCAGTTCAATTCTTGATAGAGAAGCAAGACATTTGGAAAAAACATCTTTGGGACAATACGACCTGGATGATTGAAAATCTCCATAGACATGTGGCTGTGCAAAATATTTCAGCGAGATGCTCTGCAGTTCATGAGAACATAAATCGAGTGCCATTATTTTCAAATCACTAAAGCATTTGCATATGAAAAGAGCTGAGCAGCTTTTGGAGCATCACTTGGAAAAGATGCAAGCAGTCTTGAAGATTCAGTTATGGATACTCTTTTGTACTCAAAACAATGGTTTAAATAGCCCTAATCTTCCATGTTACTTTTATTTGTTAGATTGATTTGCTTCTTTCTTGTTTACTTAATCAATATATTAGTTTTCCATCAGAAAACCCAGGGTTCTTTATAAAACAAAATTTTAGACAAAAACAATAAAACAGAAGAATGATTTCAAACTGGAATGTTTTTGTGCTTTTTCAGCCTACAATGACAAAATAGTTGCATTTCTACGCCAGCCTAATATTTTTGAAATGCTGCAGGAGCGTCAGCCAAGTTTGGCTAGGAACCATGCACTCAGGTACAACATTCTATAGCTTAATTACTGAATACTCTGGTGAAGCTAAGATAGGAAAGCCCCAAAGTGTGAGTAACATGGAGTTTGTTGGTTATTATAGACAATAAGAAGCTAGGTAGATAGGTAACATGTGCTTTGTGCCAGGGGTGGGTTCTACTTACCTCCACTACCGGTTCTAAAGGTGCACGCGCTTCGAGCGTGGTTGGGGTGCACAGAGCACACGTCCGGCGCACACACGAACTTTGCGTGCATGCTGGACAGACATTCCTGCACATGCGCAGAAGCTTTTTTTGACCAAAAAACATCAAAAAAAGTTTCCTGCGCATGCACGCAAGCGCGCTCCGCGTGCTCTGCGCACTCTGCATACAGAATGGTAAGTACAGGCACGCAGGGGGGGGCGGTCTGGGACGCATAGAACCGGTTCGGTGACATCACAGTGTCACCACTACCTATTCGCGCAAACTGGACCAAACCGGGGGCAACCCACCACTGCTAAAATTTCAGATTAATTTGCTTTCTTTTTCAATTAGAAGATTGAAGTTATTGTTTACCTAATGTATAGCTGGACTTCAAGATCCAATTATTAGTCACTGGGACCAGAAATTTAGTTTGCAAAAAGGTAGTCCTCAATTTACAACCAGAATAGAGCCCAAAATTTATTGCTAAGTGAGATTATATTCTCCCAGGAAACTGCAATTGCCGTAAATATGAATTAGTTGGTAAGCTTCCAAATTTTGATCACATGACTATGAAGATGCTACAATGATCATAAGTGTAAAAAACTGTCAGAACTCACTTTTTTCAGTGCCGTTGTAATTTTGAATGGTTATTAAACAAATGTAAGTTGAGGACTACCTGTAATTCATTTAACAAATGTGGTGATTTGCTTTTAATGACCATGGTAAAAATTGTAATAAAATCGGGTCTGGTCATATGATGACTGACTTTATGATTGCACAGACTTAAAATGGAAATTCCAGTCCCAATTGTGGTTGTAAACTGAGGATTAGTTGTAAAGCATCTATGGTGAGAATACTATTGATTAATAATACTAATACTTTACTCCTTTAAAATAGTAGTAGAGTAAAGGGGACAACCGAGGATGAGATTGTTAAGTAGTATCATCAAAGCAATGAACATGAATTTGGAAAAAATTCTCAATGAAGGAGAGGGGTACTATATGGGGTTGTGAAAAGTCAGACACAATTTAGCGACTGAACAACAGACTATTAGGGACTGAAAAGTATACAGTAATGTGGTTTTACTTTATACTGTAGATGTATAATAAAAAGCTTATATCAGCAGTATAAATATGAGTTATAACTAGATTAAGAAATTTCTTGACCGTAATATAATTTGGAATGTACAGTGCTTTAAATCAGAAGCTGAAAAGATGCTTTGGAGTAGACATGGATGTGCTTGCCACATCTGTTGGCACCTTCTTGAAAAGGCTCTGTCTCTTCAAGGATTGTACCATTAGATGTTGACAGTATACTCATATCCACTCTGAAATGCCTTGTTGCATACTGCAAATTCCTTCTTAATCAAAACATAGATTTTCCTGGGATTGAGTGCCTATTGAGGTAACTCAGGAAAAGATTCTGGTTCTTCAAAGAAACACTAATAGTGTGATTCTTCCCCAAACCCACACAACTTCAACCTTAGACTGTCTATTGTTGACCTCACTCCATTCCTAAGAGGTCTGTAAGGGATGTGCATAAGGGCACCAATGTGCCTACTGTCCCTGTCCTAATGTCCCCATTTATTTGTATTCATTTCATGTATTCATAATCATTTTTATATTTATATATGTAATCTTATATATACTTGATAAATAAATAAATAATAAATAAATAATAATAAATAAATAAATAAATAAATATGCAGATCTATGCTCTTTCTGAAGTATATTTTCATCTTTGAAAACACTCCACATCCTTAAATATTACGTGTCTATTTATTTATTTATTTATTTATTTATTTATTTATTTATTATTTAAGAAAATTTGTATGCCACCCTTTCACCCTTAGTTGAGTGATGTTTGGATCACAATGTCAATTTATAAAATACCAAGCTAAAATGCCATCCAGAAGGGCATATTTTGGCAACATTTGATGCTTGATAAATGCCTGTATAAACTCACCATAACACCATTGTTATAATCTAAAAAAGGTAACAAGATCAAAAGATTGATTAATTTCATAGTTAGGCATGATAGGTAGAGAACAGTATATCAGGTCATTTGTACTAGTTCAGTGATGGCTAAGCTTTTCCAGACCAAGTGCCCAAAGCCCATGTGCGTGAATGCACGCATGTGCATGGCCGAACCCCCAAAATTTCCACACAGGCCCCGTTGCTGCACCTGGGCCCCCTGCACATGACCCCTGCACGTGACCCCTGCGCACAGCAGAGATCCGATGATCAGCTGGCTAGCAGGAGGCATGCACACATGCATGACAGAACTGAACTAGAGCAGGTGCTGCATGCCACCTGTGGCACACATGCCACAGATTCGCCATCATAATACTAGTTCAATTGTATGTTGGTTATTAATACACATGTAGTCCTTGGTTAATAATGGTAATCATGGCTGACTACTCAGTTGCTAAGAGATGCATAAAGCATCATAAAGCAAGACAACACATCCAGCTCTGACTTATGACAGTAGTTTCAGCAATTCTAGTTACTTATTGTTAGGCAAATTGTATGGTCATTAGATATGATGTCATGTGGTTGCGATTTTTGACCTCCTTCTGGCTTCCCCATTGACAGCTTATAGGAAGCCACAGTGAAGGTCACAAATTTCAACCAAGCTTGCCTTCTTTCACTTGCTTTATTTTTCCTCCTTGCTGTTTTATTTGTTTGTTTGTTTGTTTGTTTATGGGATCAGTGATTAGTCTGATTTAATATATAGATCTAGACAAAAAGATATTTACTTCCAAAGAATTCAGTTTGATTCCAAAAGACAAAGATTTAGATGAGTCACATTTATAAATTAATTGTTTTAAAATACACTTTTCCATTAGGTGATCATTCTGATGATGATTATCAAATTGTTTATTTTGTTCTCTTTTGTTTTAAAATAATTTCAGTAATAATACTTCGAATAATAACCCTTTTTAATCAATTTTTTCATTACAAGTTTGTTTGCCAAATGGCTGTCCACTCTACTTTCTTTACAACTTTTCCTTTTCTCATACAATCTGGACTGCACATTTCTGAATAATGTTAATTTCAAAGAATTTTTCATCAGAAGTTACATGCATTGTAAGTTGATTTGGATACAAACATTAGCAAGCTTTATAAGAGATGTTTCTGCACTAACTGTTTTATATTAGCTTTTGGAAGAGAAATGGGTCAGTGTAGATCAAAAGGAATGTATCTAGCTTTTCTTTAGTAGTATATCAGCTTATATATATATATATATATCTATATATATATGTTAATTCCCTAGGGAGAAGATTCATTATATTCGAACAGAAGGTACACATGGACTTGAAAAATTGTCTTGTGATGCAGATTTAGTAATACTTCTGAGGTAATATACAATAATTATTTCTAGTACAATTTTATTAAATTTAAAAAACAGGAATAAAAAGTTAAGGACCAAGAAAAAGAAAGAAAGAAAGAAAGAAAGAAAGAAAGAAAGAAAAAAGAATCAGACAAAAAACAAGATAAAAGTGCAAAAGAAAAGAAGTGCACAGCATAAGAAAAAAGAAAAAATGGCTTCTGACTTTCTTTGGTACAGATATAGATAAAAAGTACCTCCCACTCTTACTCTAAATTTGGCAATAGCCTATATTACTTCCATAATTCCATTAATTCCAATCATCAAAACCCAAAATCAAAATTACATTTCTCTTTGTTTCTTGCAAAAAGCACAAAGGTGGCTCCATTAACAACTCATTACTGTCTCTTAAAATACAACAGATAGCTTTTCATTCCATAATATATATCCTTTTTTATAAACTCATCTCTAAAGCTTCACTTTTCCTTATTAAACATCCAGTAAAAGATCTAGTACAAATTTATAAAAATATCCAATAATATAAAAATAGAGTGCCTTTTCCATTTAATCTTTGTTCCTCTCATCCATCTCTTAACAATTAAATTTTTGTAAAATATAAAAATATTAAACATTATCAAAAACAATAACCCCCTATTTTGGAATGACTAGTGGAACAAGAAGAGGCAAGCAAGTAACTCCCTGATTTGATAACATCAAAACTGATACAAAGATGAACACTGAACAACTGAATATGCTGTGCTTGACAGGGTAACATGGAAAGCACTTGCCTATAAAGTTGCCAAGAGTAGGACAGGACTGAATGGTTAAAACAGCAGCATTTAGATATCAAAAACTAATCCATTACCCCATTACTCATTTCCAAAATGAACAATCATTCAAGTTCACCAAATATAAGAATTCCTTATTTAATCATATTAAATATATGATATATGAAATATATGATATAGCAATTTTATATTTTTTTCTTCTTCCTGCCAACCATTCTTAAGTCCTGTAAATATATTTCTGACTCCTGTTTTCTTCTAGTATCTGTTTGCAGTTTCTGGGATGTAACTCCAATAAATTTCTTCTATTTCATTTTAACATAACAATTCACAACATTTTGCAGATTTTAAATTATTATTCAGTGACATTGTAAATGCAGTGAATCTATCTCAGTTTCTCCAGATAATTTGTTCAACTTCAGTAATAACATCTTGTTCTAGTAAAGAGTTTACAATTTTAAGCACTTCAGAGGCTATAAATCAAAAGTTTCTGGAGGGGGTTTCTTCCTCCAGAACTTAATCAATCCATTTGCCCTCCAGTTTCTCATTCCTCATGAACAAGTCATGGAAATGGAGGTTTTCTGATGGGCTGATGAGCTGAGTGACAAGAGTGTTCCCTCAAGATCAAAATTGTGACACAGCCTAAATTGATGGACACTAGAATTGGCTATTTCCCACTGGAATCCGGAACTCAGTATACTTAATAATAATTAGATGATTTCTTCCCATATCTAAACCCTTCCTTTCAAGTGTAGCTACTTCATACTTATATCAATAAAACTCATAGAAAAAAGAAAAAGAAAATTTTACATAATTTTGGTTTCAAGGCCAAAAATGTTATTAGAAAAGTATGAGCAATCCTAGAACTAGATTAATGGCCTTTGAACGAGAAGATTAAATGGAAATATGTAGTGAAAATATGTTTGTATTTTATGTGCAGCATTGGCTGTTTTTAAAGAATGTTTTCCAAATGGCTAAGCACATTGGTTTGTGCTTAATAAATTGTAAGCCACCCTGAGTCTTCGGAGAAGGGTGGGATATAAGTTGAAATAAAATAAAATAAAAAATAATTTAGAAATATTCTTTTGGTTCAAAACAGAACACAGTTATTCTGGCTTTGGAGGTCTTCTACTGTAGTTCAACCCCTTCTAGTTCAATTTTTATTCTCAAATTTGGAATCTGTAAGAAGCAACCAGAAACCAAGATTCTCTTATATTACTTACAAACACTAACATGGAATTGGTTGAGGAGATCAAATAAGTTTGATCTCTCTCACTTAAATTGTTTTTTGTACAGTACTTGCTTTGGCTGGAGGAACTTTAAATCCTCTTAAGAGGTTGCCATCTAAGGCAGACGGGCTGTAAAACACATACAGTGAATCAGTTGGCAAAATTGTCTCTGAGCTTCATAGTTCTGGGCATTTTTACACATAATAAAGTTGTCATATTTTTCTCCCTTTTAGTCTTTTTGAAGAAGACATTATGTCCTACATTCCTCTTCAATCAGCCTTCCATCCTGGTTACAGCTTTTCTCCCCGTTGTTCACCCTGTTCATCACCTCAGAATTCTCCAGGTAAAGCACTTGAGAGTAGATACTGTGGCTAGATTTGTTTCCTATTATATTGTATTCCTATTCCAAAAAATACAGCAGCCAAAGAACATACTCTGCCTTATCTTTTAGATCACCCTCTCTTCCCTCTTCCATAGAAAAATATGACAAAAGATATTTTTGCCAATATTCTTTGCATTAGGCTGAACAATTTATCTCAAAGCAGATCAATAGCAGCCTACAAGACTTTGTCTAAAACAAATTTTCCCTAATATTTTTGTAGCCATTATAAATACGTATTTTAGTTTATATCTCATCTGAGGAATGCTCTGCCAAAAAAAAAGGTGGTTGACCTCTCACTTTCTTCCCTACCTTTATGCACTGTTAATTTGCAATAAAGAATGAATTTGCTACTTTTGAGGTATTAGCTTCAAAGCAAATTAATACCTACAGCTAGAGTCCTAATAGCTAAAAGCTTCCTTGTAATGGAGGGCTTCTTTGGGCATGCTAAGAAAATATCTTCATTATAAAAAAATGCATAACAAAATCTTGTCACCACATAATAGTGTTGTGTATATGTTTGCTAGTGTAGCTTAAATTTTTAAATCTTGAATTTAAAAATGCAATCAAGGCATTATTCTTTATACACAGAGAAATAATTTCCAGAAGATGCATGACTGAATTCCACACATTGTTATACGATCTCTAAAAATGGTTTCTCAGCATTGTTTTCTTTCTTGATCCATGTGAAATATTCTACATCAATCTGGTATCATTTTATTAATGCCAATGGTGGTAATTTTAAGACAGATAAAATTAAGTTCTTTGCCATATATAACATACATACATTAAAGAATTTGGTAACCTGCACTGAGTTGTTTAAATGTATAGCATTTAAAGATGGAGAGGATCAGTGGTGGGATTCAAATAATTTAACAACCAGTTCTCCGCCCTAATGATTGGTTGGGTGGGCATGGCCAGGGAGTCTGACAGGCAGCACTCAGTCTCCCTGCACACCCATGGCAGCAAAAATGGACCATAAGCGGGCTGCACCGCCCCCCCCCCAGTGCCCCCTTTCTGGCTTAGGAAGCCTCCTTGAAGTTTCCTGGGAGCAAAAATGAGCCTAGAAAGCCTCCCTGAAGCTGCCTGGGAAGCAAAAATGGACCCAGGAAGGCTTCCTGAAGCCTCCTGGGAGTAAAAATGGGCTGCAGGGGGTGCTGCCCCCCCTGCACCCCATTTTGGGCCTAGAGGCCTCCCTTCACTTACTTGGGAGCAAAATGGGGCACGTGGGGACTCCAGGAAGGGACAGGGCCAGCCAGCAATTTAACACCTGGTTCATCTGAACCAGCTGAATCCCACCACTGGAGAGGATAAATTAATGTGAAATATGCACATGGATGGTTGCTAGTCATAATGTCTTGTTTTTTCATCAGAAGTAGAATACCTTTGAAGAATAATCATCGGAGAGAAATATTGTCTTTATATTGTTGTTTTCCAGAGTTGTTTGGTTAGTTGTTTCCACTATGGAAAATAACATATTCTGCTATAAATATATTTAGTCTCATTTAACTGGTGTTTCTTATATTCTTAATTATTTATGACATGATGACACTATATTATATAATTCCTTGTCCCATCTCAAAGTCATTAATCAATGTCCTGTCCATTCAGCAGAATTACAGTAAGACAGAGGTACATAAGTGGCATGGAAGGACACAGATTTGTGCAAATCACATCTATTTTTTTTCCTAAAGTACAGGTGCTGATTGAAATATGTAGCTTTTTCACAAAAGCTCATCTACAGCCTTATCTATAATCTCAGTTGATACATGAAACCTTCTAAACAGCTGAATGATACCCATATGCTATAAATGTGAAATAAAAGGATTTACCTTTTAAATATAAAGGTTATGCTAGAAGATCATTAATGAATCAGATCCATTGTTAGCAAGTATTAGTTCAAGCCAGTGGCTGCAAATTATAAGTTCTTTCTTACGTTTGTAATCAGGCTTGCAGCGGGCCAGTGCAAGAGCACCTTCTCCTTACAGGAGAGACTTTGAAGCCAAGCTTCGCAACTTTTATCGAAAGCTAGAAGCAAAAGGATATGGCCAGGGTCCAGGTAAAATTAAGTGAGTAGTTATTATTGATTCCTATATGTTATTTACTAAAATAATTTACAAATATGAATATTTTATAAAGGAATTCAGCTGGAGAAGATTTCAGTTCTGTAAACAGAAAAATACAAAGAACAGTTAGGAAAATGTAAATATAGTCAAAATCCAAATAGTGATAATTGTGAAGCCAGTATATAGTAAAAGAAAAAAGTCTGTTCTTCATGTAACTTGTCATATTTTTTGTGGAGATCTACGCAATACACAATTTGGTGGGAAAAATGGGGTTAAAAGCAAAGGCATTCTTTGAGAACAAAGATTAGGCAGACAGGGTGTGAGCCCCTCCTTTGGTTGGGAGGGAGATGAAACCCTCTAATCTCATCTCCCCGGCCAGGCACAAACTGTCCAAGGAGTTTTAGGTTGTTTCCACCTCACTCCTTTTCTAATCCAGGACTAAATAAACTATAGAGACCAATTCCTCACCATTAAACCAGCCATTTGCCTAGCAGACCAAACAATGCATTGCTAGTTCAGAACACCATTTTCTGGGCGGACAAGAGCTAAATATTGCTTGAGAATTATGGTCAGTTCTTTTGAACTTAGCCATTACCTAAGCACAAAAAGCAGCTTTAATGTTAGGCAATCATGGGGAATCAAAATTATATCTTTAGAAGATATAATAAAAGTTTATATACTTTACAATACTTGAGCAAATAAAATTATTGGCACTAAAAATGTAAATAAATTTTCAGCTTATTAATTTAATGATAATGTTCCAAAGCTGAGGCATCATCACTGAAAAATCTCTTTTGTGATTATTTAGTAGCATAGTTCTAACAAGGAAGATTTTATAATTGTAATTCTCTGCTGATAGACTGTATAACTTTATTTTATTTACAAAGAACCGATGGGTCAAATTATATGCCAAAACTCTTTAAACAATATTGAAGCAACTTATTGCAGAAGAGAACTTTATATTTAATTACTGCAATAACAATAGTTGGATAATCCAATTTACATAATTATTTCTCATTCACCCCACTCCAGATTAATAATAAGGCGTGACCATTTGCTGGAAGGCACTTTTAATCAAGTGATGACTTACTCACGGAAGGAGCTCCAAAGAAATAAACTCTATGTTACCTTTGTTGGGGAAGAAGGGTAAGAAGTCACAAAATGTGGGCAAAAAGCATGTTTTCTGTTTTTTTTATATGAATTGAATTTACAATGGAATAGGTTATACAAAATAATTGACAAGGAATTAAATCCAAATAGTGCATTTTTAGCATCATAATATCATTGCATTATGGTAGAAAAAATCAGGATGGATTAATCAAAACAGCAACCTTGATAGCAGCACATAGAACAAATATGAAATTCATATTTCAGTAGCAGCTATCTTCCTTAATTATTTTAAATAAAGGACAGTATATATGGATATAAATAAGTGATATGAATCCAGACGTATAAATAGCATCTTACAGAACTTGCCAGTAATTGCATAGTCAGTAAGAATTTACTAATGAATTAACAACTCCTTGGTATGACTTGCTCAAATATGTATAATTGAATTAACAACTCCTTGAACTTAGGCGGTTTAAGAGGTAAAATTTATATTTTATATATATTATTTATCCTTATTAGTTGGAATCAGGCTAAAATTATGTTAATAATGAAAGAAGAATAACAGTTGGTAGGAATTTATATAATTATATATACTGTATGTTTAAAATTATAATATATATTAGACTTGGGCAGATCATTCTAGGAAATCCTTATTTGCCAGTTGTCTCAGAGGAAGGGCCTTGAAGACAGCCACAAATCACAAAATACTTCACATTCTTGGCATATGTTTAAAAGGCACAGCATAAATAATATTCTATCCAGTGGTATTATAAGTGACATTATGTCATTTTTTCAGATGAGATGAAAATATCATTTAATGTAAGGATGTAAAATAATCAAGAATAAAAAATTCTATAGAGATAAAAAGCAGTAAATTATGAAAGAATTCAAAATAATATCTCCAAAGTAAAAATAACAAATGTTGAGTGGTATTTGTTTTCTGTATGTTTATAATAATTTTTCTTTATTGATAATGTAACTATTTTTGCTGCTACATAAATTTCAGAGGTGTTTTTTTTTTTATAATGCAGTGACTATTAGGAAAAAGATTTTGGAGGACAGGGGTATCTCTCTGATGACCCCCCCCCACCACCTTTCCAATAGGTAAAGGTAAAAAAATAGAGTTCAAAATACTAATTTGGAAAAAGTGAGTACCGGTATATGAAATGCAACTTCATTTTAAGTTGCATTTTAAACAACTTTATATTTACTTTGGATTTCAAAGCAATTTGGAAAAGTACATTTTCAGCATTAATTCTCAATCAAAATTAAAATCCATTCACAAAACCTCTATAAAATGTTTAGCTGTTTAACATGAATAAAGAATGAGAATCAGCAATTTGTCATGAAACTTGTATGATTAGTAAGAACCATCCCATGTGGATTTTTTTTTCCAGCTTGGATTACAGTGGCCCATCCCGGGAATTCTTCTTCCTTCTTTCTCAGGAGCTTTTCAATCCTTATTATGGCCTGTTTGAGTATTCAGCCAATGATACTTACACTGTACAGATCAGCCCCATGTCAGCATTTGTAGAAAATCACCTGGAATGGTAAGCTTTTTTGTTAAGTATAGATGTCATAGTAATTCTCACTTTTTAAAAAAATATCAAATAAACTATACATTTTTATTCTCAAATGTAATATTTTATAAATTACAATATCATTTTCCTTCATATGAGATTCTGTCACAGTGTTAGATCTACAGTAAGACAGCTAAAACTGAGAATGCTAGAGCCTTAAGTATTAACAAAACCTTGGGGAAATAATTACTCAGTAAGACTTAATTGTTAATATAAGAGCCAGGTTTAATCATGACAGAATGACTTTATTGAAAGAAGTAAAGTACAATCTAGTACAGGGGTCCTCAAACTTGGCAGCTTTAAGACTTGTGGACTTCAACTCCCAGAATTCTCCAGCCAGCATAGCATAGCTGGCTGGAGCATAGCATAGCTGGCTCGAGAATTCTGGGAGTTGAAGTCCACAAGTCTTAAAGCTGCCAAGTTCGAGGACCCCTGCTCTAGAGTAACTGTAGAGAAAGAGCTTATAGACCAGTGATGGCGAACCTTTCAGCACTGGGCCAAACTGGAACGTGCACATGTGCACACGCTGGAGCACCAAAAACCTGAAGACCAGCTGGTAGGTACGCATGCACGGCCAGCTGGTCTTCGCATGTCCTGGAGTGCCAGAAACCCAAAGATCAGCTGGCTGGCACACGCATGCACACCGACCGGCTGGTCTTCGGGTTTCCGGCACTCTGGCATGTGCAAAGACCAGCTGGCTGGCACGGATGAGCACACCGGAAACCAGAAGAGCAGCTGGCGACGGCGTATGTACCCACAGAGAGGACTCTGCCTGCCCCAGGTTCACCATGACGGTTATAGATCATATTAACTATAAACAAATCCAGATTTAGTAAATACATAGCAATCCCAATATTCTAATATAATGCAAAAAACCCTCTAAAATTTAAAATAACAAAGAGGGATAAATTTTACCTTTAAAAAGAACAAGTTCATAAAACTTCCTTATACAAAGCCAGTTAAAAAGTTGTAGGGGAAAAAAGCTGAAACACCATATTCAGTGAATCAAATAAACAATATTTTTCCACTCCAGGAACCAGCAAATCCAGAAAGAACCACCCCTAATGGGCAACATTTTAATCTTGATCAAATAAGCCAACTTTGTATTCTTTTTTAAGGTTTTTTTAAACAAATCTTTCTTTTTCGTCCGTTCAGGTGGTTGTTGAACCTCGACACACATTTTTTCAATGCTTTAAACAGCCTCTTTTGCACGTCCAGCAAAAAAGAGATTGCTCCAGTTGCTCTCTGATCTCATTTTATGTCCTTCTTAATTTTTAAAGCCTCATCCAATTTTTTCCTTTATGTTGGATGACATATTCTCATTCAAATGTTCGTGTTTTCTCGGGTAGATTCTGTTGCATATCTTTTTCTGTACATCTTTTGGGAACAGACTGTTTCCAAGAAGATGCAACATGATTGATATAATTGGTTCAAAGTCCTGGCACAATTCCCAATGCAGTTCATCAAAGATATCTTTGAAAGCCATAATAAGTTACTTGTGTTGTTACGTCTCCAGTATAAGACAGTTTTTCTTTCACGGAAGCATGAATTTGTTCTTGAAGAATTTCAATGTCTTAATATTCAAAATCCAATGTTCTGACATTTTGAAACCACTAATCTGTTTAAAACTTTGTGTAGCCAAAGCCTTGTCTTGTTTTTTTGCTGTAATTATTAAAAATGATAAAAGATACATCCTTTTCTTATATTAAGGATTGAAGGCACTCATCCAATGTTTGCAATCTTGTCACTTTGTAGGTGTTTAACTTCTTTGAAACAGCTCATAGGCAATTTCCGAAAGAGATATGCAAAATTAGTATCCTTTAAAAAGGCTTTGTTTGCAGTTGGCGCGATTATGGTGAATTCCCTCATCTTCCAATTCTCCCTCCCTCTGGAGCCTTCTTACGAGAAGCAACTGAAGAGATCAGCTTG
The DNA here is from genome assembly GCA_032468115.1 of Grayia smithii. Classification (NCBI taxonomy): domain Eukaryota; kingdom Metazoa; phylum Chordata; class Lepidosauria; order Squamata; family Grayiidae; genus Grayia; species Grayia smithii. The sequence continues at coordinate 57,644 of JANHFM010003704.1, forward strand.
GTTGATCTCACATGCTCTCTTTATCCATAGAGAGTTGAAGGAGCCGATCTGCTCGTCAGCTGTCTGTTTGTGGCTGAAAATATTGGCTCCACTTTTCGTGGAGCTGTCTTCCATCTGCCATCTTCTCCAGAAGTCTCCCAGGCATCGAGATGTTATGAGTGGTTGCACCCACAGTGCTCTGCTTGAAGACCGTGTGAGCATTGTGTATTCTTTGGCAGGAATTAGGGACAAGAAGATGGAACGGGAGGGGGAGAGGTATCAAGGATCTAGTGGTGGGATTCAGCCGGTTTGGATCGGTTCGAGTGAACCGGTAGTTATGGCCAGCGGCTGAGCCCGCCCACCTACCCCAGCGCTATCCCGTCTATATAATCGGTGTGATTTTGACGCAGCGCGCATATGCGTAAGGCACGTGTGTGAGTGAAGCTATTCCATCCTATACAATTGGCATGGTTTTGATGCAGCATACGTGTGCAGAAGGTGTGTGCGCGAGCAAAGCATGCGTGTACGCATGCACACTCACATTTTCAGGAATGGGCGAACAGGTTGTTAACTTATGTGAAGCCCACCTCTGCAAGGATCGAACTGAGCAGAGTGATCCCTAGGTAGTCCATGAAATACAACAAGGTCAGCTTGACATATTTTGAAGTCCGCAAAGTAATGGCTTGCTACCCTTTCAGTGAACGGAAGAGGCAGAGGCTTCTTTGTGGTGGCTTCATCAGTAGAGGCTTAAACATTACGCATTTTCAAGTAATTTTTTTATCTCTCCCTGGATGAACACAGCTCTGCTGCTTTGTTGAGGATCATCTTAAAGAGTGCCAGGATGGTCATTGCTTTATGAAAGATAACACTGCAGAGTACAGTTCTTTGGCTCTGGGGCTTGTGCTGAAACTCTGCCTTTCAGCAGAAGGAATGCCTAGGGCAGAGGTCTTCAAACTCGGCAGCTTTAAGACTTGTGGACTTCAACTCCCAGAATTCTCCAGCCAGCTATGCATCACCAGTGATGGCGAACCTTTTCAGCACTGTGCCAAAACTGGAAGTTGCACATGTGCACACGCTAGAGCACCAAAAACCTGAAGACCA
>JANHFM010003704.1:60864-80273 GCA_032468115.1 Grayia smithii
ACCCTTGTAACTGCACCGTAACAAAAAAAATTTGACTATTGAGGATGGATGATTGATGGATATAAATGTCTGGACTGTGCTGACCCTGCGAGGTCTGGAAAGTGCTCCCTCCATCGCTGGCACAGGCAGTATCACGACGCCTGGAACTGCAGGAAACGGAGACAGGAAATGCAGCCCAGCAAACCCTGGCGATATGGCTGCGCTTCCCGCAGTGGTGGCAAACAGCATCCTTAAAGCGGCATTTGGACCGGGGATGCACTTCGCCGCGGCTGCGGCAAGTGGGGGAGGACGATGAATGCTCGGAGACAGGTTTCTGGGCTCAGACGTGCTGCAAACGATACACCTCCTCATCAGCTACATTGTCGTCGGCATCCTCAGGAATGGCGTGAATGGACTGGGCTGCCGGCGGGTGGGTCAGTCGCCTCATCTCATTGGTGGACTGTAGAGAGAGTTCACACGCCTGGGCCTCCTCAATGGCGGACTGTAAGGTCACATTCTTCTGCTCCAGCAAACGCCGCTGTATGTGGGGATCGCGGACACCACAAATCAGCTGCTCTAACAACGCGTCGTTGAGATCCACGAACTCACAATGAAGGGCGGCGGTGCAGAGAGTCATGACATAGTGATTCACTGACTTGCCCTCAGCTTGGAGTAGCTTGCGAAAGTTGAAACGCCAAGCCATGCGGGAAGGCATAGGCGTGTAATAAGCACGCAAACGCTCAATCAGTACATCCCAGGAGAGAGTTGTTACCTTAGTCAGAGCAAACATGACAACTGCGGTTGCGAACATTTCAGGCCCGCAGACGTTGAGAAACAGGGATCTCTTCTTTGCGCTTGGCAGGGAGACGTAGTCATTGGCATCCAAATAACATTCGAAGCGATCTTCGAATGTTTGCCAGGTTTCAGCCGCCGGATGGAACGGGGCGAACGGCGGAGGCAGCGCAGTGTGGGCAGGCGACGCCATGAGCGCTGTCGGAGCACCCGGACGATGGCGCGAATGCAGTCAATGGAAGGGGATCACTTCCGCGCCCCTCGTCGCCAGTGCTTTATCTCCAATAACAAGAGTAAGTAAGTCAGCAATAATTTTTATTGATATCCAGAAAGCAAAGCAACTAACTCGTAACAACAACTCTAGCTATTTATATAAACTGCCCATTTGTACAACAACCAATCGGGTCTCTAAATTGTCCCGCCAGAAACAACTTCAAGCCTCCACCAATCATCTGGCACGGCCATTCGTAGTGCAATTGCGAAACGGATGCCTGCAGGATTCAACATTCTAGCCCCATCCCCGCTCAAGCAGGAGACTCCATATCATTTCAGACAAATGACTGTCCAAATTCTTCTTAAAAACTTCCAATGATGGAGTTCCCACGACTTTTGAAACTAAGCCATTCCACTGATTAATTGTTCTAAGTGTCAGAAAATTCCTCCTTAATTCTAGGTTGCTTCTCTCCTTGATTATTTTCTATCTATTGCATCTTGCCCTACATTCAGGTGCTTTGGAGATCCCCGTTTCTTTTTGGCCCTCCCTTAGATATGATAGATATGCTATTATGTCACCCCAGCCCTTTTTTTCATTAGAGTAGATCCAGTTTCTGCAACCATTCTTCATATATTTTAGTCTCCAGTCCCTAATTATCATCATTGCTCTCCTCTGCAGTCTTTTTAGAGTCCCAACTTCTTTTTCATATCATGACAACCAAAACTGAAAGTAGTATTCCAAGTATGGTCTTACCACAGCATTATAAAGCAGTTCTAATACTTCAAGTGATCTTGATTCTATCCCTCTTTTAATGCAACCCTAGCTTTTTTGGCAATTGCAGCACACTGCTGGGTCATATTTAAGTGGTTATCCACTAGAACTCTTTGATCTTTTTTTTTTTAGTCAGATACCATCCATTCTATACATGTGCATTTAGTTTTTCTTTTCTAAGAGTAAAACCTTACCTTTCCTTGCTATTGAATTACATTTTGTTGGCTAGGGCCTAGTGCTCAGGTCTGCTGAGATCCTTCAGAATCCTGAATCTACTTTCTGGAGTATTGGCTATTCCCCCCAGCTTGGTGTTGCCTGCAAATTTAATAAGTTACTCTTATTTGCCCTCATTTAAATCGTTTATGAAGATGTTGAAGAGTACTGGACTAAGACAGAACCTTTACATATCCCTTGCATACTTCCCTCCATGTAGAGGTAGTTCTGTTAAGGATTACATGTGGAGTGCAATTAGTCAGCCAGTTATAAAACTATACGGTGGTGATCTTATCAATTAGTCGAGTGTGCTCTACTGTATTAAATGCTTTACTGAAATCCAAGTAAATTAGGTTTTCTGCATTTCTCTGATCACTAATTTATAAAAGGCTGTCAAAAATGCAATGAGATTTGTCTGGTATGATCTATTTTGGACAAACTCATGTTGGCCCTCTATTATAGCTTTGTTTGTCTCTAAGTGTTGCCAGATTTGTTTCTTGATTATCTTTTCCAGGATCTTCTTACATACTGATATCAGGTTGAGAGGTCTGTTGATTCTTGGATCTATTTTTCCCCTTTATTGAAGATGGCAACCATATCATCTCTTTTCCAGTCCTTTGGCAATTCCCTGGTGCTCCAGGATCTTTGAAAGATGTGGTTCGGTGGTTCTGAAATCTTGTATGCCACTTTTTCAGCAACCCTGGGATGTAATCAGTCTGGATATATTGATTTGTACTCGTCTAGAGTAGATAGGTGTCTTTACCATTTTCTTGCCTATTTGGATTTGTATTCCTAATCTTTCTTTTATAATACTGTTTTTGATAGGTTATACTATTTTTTCCTTTTTTGTGAAGACACATGCAAAGAAACAGTTAAGCAATGCTGCTTTCTCCCTGCTGGGCATCATCTTCTTGCCATTTTCTCACATTAATGGATTATTAATTGACTTTGATAATTGATTATTTCCTTGACTTTTTTCTTGTTTTTTACATGTTGAAATTTATTATTATTATTATTATTATTGACATTTGTTTCAACCCTTAATTCATTTTGGGCCTTAGCATTTCTGACTTCATCTTAACTATTTGGTTTAATTATGTGCCCCTCTCTCCACTTTTTATACTTGTCCTTTTTATCTTTTAGTTTATCAGTTTCTTCTTGGATCACTTATTTTTCTTCTTTAATGACATTGTGCTGGACTGGGCTCTTAAAATCTTACTTTTTAAAATTTTTTAAATTTCCCAAACTTCTTAGGTTATTTTTCCCTTGAAGATGTCCATCTATGAAATCTTTCACAAGCATTTTTTAAGTTTCTCTAAGTTTGTTGAGATCAGCTCCCTGATCTTCATTTTATTGCTTGTGCTTGCATTATGTAGAATTCCTATAATATAAAGTCACAGTCCCCTAAACTTCTTGTACCATCAATTCCTTCTATCAAATTATCTTATTAGTGAGAATTAAGTTTAGTATGGCTGACACTATAGTTCCTTTCCCTACCTTTTGTGAGATAGAGTTGTCTTCTAGGTTTGTCAGGAACTTGTTTGAACTTCCACTAGGTGCAGAGTTTGTCTCCCAGTTGATATCCAGGTAATTAAAGTCTCCTGTTATTATTTTGGTATGCTTTTTGCACACACACTGTAGCTAAGTGATTAGCAAAACGTTTTCTATTTCCGTTGGTTGGTTGGTTGGTTGGTTGGTTGGTTGGTTGGTTGGTTGGTCCGTAGTATTCCCCTTTAGCAATGTCATTCTCTTTTCCTTTTAAATTAAACTAAATGCATTCAAGAAGTTTTTCATCATTTTTTGTTATATTTCTATAAAGATGCAATGATGTCTATATATGGTGCAACTCTGCCTCTTGTTTTATTAGGTCCATTTCTTTTGAACAATTGAAATCCCACTAGTGCATGCTTCTTCATCCCACCAAATTTTGATAATGGCAATAAAGTCATGTCTGTCCTCATATATACTAGGATTTCAAATTGACTCTGTTGCTTCTTTTTTCACAAAAAACTATATAATTTCTCCCTATATAATTTTTAATGGAATTTCCAAATATATAAATGGTGGATATGAATGTCAGAAACTAATTCATGTGGATATCTAGATAAGTAGTATTTGATATAAACAGAACTCTTATTCTAATCTAATAGAAGTAATATTTATTTCCTCTTAAAATCAGTTTATTTTACTAATTTGGGAAAAAATTCTCCAGATAATGCAGCAGCATCTGAATGTTTATTCTCCCTCTAATATCTTGCACAAATAAGATGTTATTATTACTTGCGATGGGGGTTGGTCTGATTGTACTATAATGTTTCTATTTAATATGAAAAAAACCTGACAGATGAAGTGTTTTCCTATTACTTTAGCATCTTTTATTAACAGCAGTTTTCTACATTACGGAATGTAATAAGGCTGCTTTATGCACAACTGGGAAACAAGGAATAATATAATACAAATTCTATTCTACTTAATTGCTTATTGACATCTGTAATCCTGTTAAATAGCTTTCAGTGCACACCTGCTTCCTTTCTTCCATACTTTTAGCATTTTTCAAAAAATAGCAATAAGCCCTTTTTTTGCCAGTTATATACTGTTCTTTCTTAAGATTCATTTTTATGTGGATGTTTCAGTGTGCATATACATATTCAAAATCAGTGTTTAGATCAAAATAAATAATTCCTCAATTAAACATAGAAACATGTAAAACTGACGGCAGAAAAAATGTTTAGTGGTCCATTGAGTCTGCTCTTTGAGATTGTTGGTTTTGTTTTTTGTTTTTTGTCAGATGATGGAGGTGTGTTTATCGCAAGCATGTTTAAACTCAGTTATTAATAAATGACCACTACCTCGTCTGGAAGCTGGTTCCAAATTTCCAATACTCTTTCTGAAAACACTTTTGAACCTCCTGGTCAGTTGAGCTTTTGCTCCATGTCCTTGACTTTTGCTTAATATTGAAAATACTGACTTCTAGAACTATTATTCACACCCTTAGTATATTTAAAGGTTTCAATCAAGCCCCATCTTCCCTAGTCTCCTCCAGACTGTATATATTCAGTTCCTCCAAACTTTCCTGATATATTTTGTCCCTTGCACTATTTTTGTTGCCCATTTCTGGGCTTCTTCAATCTTATCAATAAATAAACATATTTATTTACATGAGTTTACATGAGACCACAATATTTCCCCATGATAGTCCAAACTATGTTAATGCTATGATCTATATTCAAAGCAGAAAAGGTGATTTGGACTGCTTCTGGACTGACACATGTAACATGCATATTACCAGGCAATCAAGATAATATTTTCTACTTTGTGGATCATTTCATAGTCTTGCAAGTATTGTTCCTTGTAATTTAAGGTTGCCTTTTTGTTTTGGCTTTTTGAGGAGCAGGTTGTCACATGTTCAGTAATATAAACTTATATAGAATATTAATGCAATTTCTTCAACTTTGTGTCTTAAAGATTTGTTAGAAATACAGCTTCCAGAATTCCCAATCACATACACATTCTACTATCTGGAGATCATCAGGTTGAGAAAAACTGAATAAATGTGTAGCATAGGATCTGACCCAAAGCACTTCTGTTTTGTAAAAGATGGAGATTAATTTAAACTGATTTTCTGGTTTATTTAATTTTTTAAGATGCCTTTATAATGCATCATTTGTATCATATTGTCAGGAAGGAAATTGCTTAGAAAATCAATTTGGATCACATGAAATGAATCCTATAATAAAATTTCCAAGACAGTTTTTACATATCAGTTAAATGCCTTGATTACTATTAGATATATTATATTATTTTCAAACAGAAAAAAAGGAATAAACTATCTCAAAAATTACGGATCTCTCATTATGTTTTTGGTTCAGGTTCCGATTTAGTGGTCGTATCCTCGGTCTTGCTCTTATTCATCAGTATCTACTTGATGCTTTCTTCACCAGGCCATTCTACAAAGCATTGTTAAGGCTGTGAGTATTTACAGACTCAATGGAAGAAACCATTATGACATTTCTTAATTTCTTTGCAAGATGGGATAAGTAGAATTTTAAAGAGATTTTTAATTTATTTATCCATTCAATATATACAGCCACCTATTCAGTACATGTCTCAGGTCAACATACATCAATAAATTGCAGTTAAATTCATATAAAAATGGCAACATAAATATAAAAACATAAAGTGCCAAGAAAAATTCATTCAAAAATTCATTTATGCCAATCCCTGACTTAGTGGCCTGGGGAAGTCTTAAAGGTTTTTTGAAAGGCTGGCAGAATTGAGACCAACCCAATCTCATAGAAGATGCTACTCCAAATGGTGATGCTATTGGCACCAGAGAAGTTGTTTCTTCTGGATCCTACCAGGTGACATTGCTTAAGCAATATAGAGCATGCTAATCCTTTTAGAATTTAGCAGTTGAATGGAAATAATTAGAAATAGTTTACCATGAGAATCTCTGTAGATAAGAACTAGTTCCTTAGATTGCATTCAAACTCCCACTAGTAACCAGTAGAGCCTGGTCTCCTAATTATTCATGCCACTATATTTTAGTTGCATTTTATAAGTGGCTATCAAGGGCAGAACCATATAAAGTGCATTTCAATAATCCAATTATGAATGGATCAGAGCAGGTGTGTCCATGAGCAGGATCTCCCAATCAAAAAGCACGCACAACTGGTGTCTCAAGTTAAAGCTATACAAAGGCTGTCCAACCCAGTTGTTCAAATGGGACAAAGAGTTTAGAACTCCCAAACTGCACATCAGATTCTTTAGGACAGTTCAACCCCATCCATCTTTAGGTATGATGCATTCACATAATGGCAATATTTAGGTATGGGAATGCTGGAAACTTTGAATTCAGTAGGACGTATCTAAATTTATTTCCCTAAAATATATTTTAACAAAACATATTTTTATTACCCTTTTATTGTATATCCAGGAATGTATATGTTAATAATGAAATATTTGGAATTACTGCTTTGTAAGAAAATCTGTATAGCAAATACAGTCCAATAACACTTCATGATCAGAAGAGAACAATATCAAGCATGAACCAAGAAGTTGTAACTCGCTCTAATAGTATTAAGAAAATAGATATCTAATCACTCTTAATCTAGCAGAGGATTTCCTTTCTTAACCAGGTGTCAAACATGATCACATTACATGATGTATTGTGATGTATCATGTTTTTTGTTTTTGCAGAGCTGGGGTTGGCATGGCCTGCACATGATGCATCCAGCCCGCAGGTCGCCAGTTTGACATCCTTGAACTAGGTGATCCCTAGGAAGATCCCTAGGAACAAATCCTTGCAGTAGAATTCTTTATTCAGTAGTAGTAAAATTCTCTATTCAGTGGCAATAGAATTTAGAATATGAAGAATGCTGATTCTTCATATTCCTAATTTTACTGCCACTGAATAGAGATACAATGCTTAGCTATGTTTGCAGGTAGCTAATAACAGCTAAAGTTTGAACTGGGCTACTATTTAATACTTTACTATTTGAAACTTGAACATAATTTATTATCTATTGTCAATCAGGCCATGTGACCTTAGTGATATGGAATATCTGGATGAGGAATTCCACCAAAGTTTACAATGGATGAAAGACAACATCATTACTGATATTCTGGATCTCACTTTCACAGTGAATGAGGAAGTATTTGGACAGGTAATTTAATATGAATCTATTACAAGTTAGATATTAGGAGTCATAAAAATTTCAAATGGGGAACAAAGCTTAGGAGATCAGTTATTAAAAGAATAGGAGGACAACAAACAGCAAGTACAGTATTATAAAATAAGAATAGACAAGTACCATATTCATTTGGTTAATTGTCTTTACAATCATCACTGGGATTTATTTATGTCAGGATTAGTTGTGGCCATCACAAGTAAAAAGGTGTAAAGCAAACGGGGTTGAAAGTTCACCATGTAAATAGCAGAGGCAAAACAAATTTGTTTATTATTTATTATTATGTAAGTACCTTCTTTTAAGAAAATCCAGGAATGATGTAGACACTATCATTTTATTTGCAAAATAAAGTTAAATACTGTTAACAGCTGATTCCAACATTCATTCTTTATGTTGGGCCTTCAGAGAGAGAAATATCAATGTTGCTAAGAATCAGGTATCTTTCTAGAACCTGGTATTCTTTCAACACAGATTTTTTTAAAAAATAGCAAGTCATAGCATTACCAATAGGAATGCCGTTCTCAAACCGCAATGTATCTGAATCTAAATCAATCAAATACAGTCAAAGATCAGCATATAACTGAACTACTAAAATTTCAGATAGAGTAATATTTCCTATCATTTGGATATTGGAAAATTATGAATCTGCTCCAAATAATAGAGTTTAACTAAAGCTAAATTAAAATAATTGAGAAATGCATTAGTTTTGGAATGTTAAGACTGATAAAAATATTGATGCTAATAAAAAAAAGTCCAAATAAAGAACTCTGTTTGATCTAGATGAAATTTTTGGAAATAAAAAATTGGAAAAATTGGTTCTGGCTGCTTTACTCAGAAAACTACTCTTTAGGTAAATGGTGAAATAATAGGGATTTAGAGAATTTGTTACACATTTTAACCACCAACACATCCATTTTTAAAATATTGCTGGCACAGATAACTAATACAATTTTAAAGGCAATACTGATTAGAAAACAAATAAGTTATGAGCCATCACTTTATTGCACTAAACTTAGCCATGTGCCAAGAAGTGGGGGGTTGTAATAGAATTTCTCTTCAGCGGCCTGGAACTAACTTCACAATATCTCCAACATATGCCCTTACTTTCAATAAATTGGTTCATTGTGGTATATAGTAAAAACATCCACAAGAAGTCAAATCAAACAGCATAATGATACATACCTGCAGGCAGGGTTTTGGTGGTTTTTGTTTTGAGCAATGCTTGATCGTTAAAAATACTTGTTGTCATGGTAATTTCTATATTCCTGCCCAATATTTATGTTTTGCTTATTTGATTTGTTTCTTAGGTAACAGAAAGAGAGTTGAAATCTGGAGGTGCAAATACGCAAGTAACTGAAAAGAACAAGAAGGAGTATATTGAAAGAATGGTTAAGTGGCGAGTAGAAAGAGGTGTTGTTCAGCAAACCGAGGCATTAGTTCGTGGCTTCTACGAAGTATGTATCATATTTTATCAAATAAGAATTGAAGAGTCATAAACATAAGGGCATTTCAATTACAGCAAATGTAGTACAAAAAAGGATGAAGAATTAACTGCTCTAGAGGTGGTTTCAAATCTCAATAGGAAGCATCAGTATAAGTGGAAGATCTATCACTATTTAGGCATACCATGCTTATATACCTTTATATTTGTTTTCATTTAAGAAATGGAATTTTCACCTCTATTTTTCAGTAGTTTACCAGTTTTTGGTAGCAAACCTATGAAAAATAGAAGTGCAAATTTCATTTTTAAAATGAAAATAAATGTAAAGGTTTGTACCTATATAACATTAGGTTTCCGTCTACAAACATACACAGAAATTCTGAAACTGCCCTTTGCTGTAATATTTTCCCTTGGCCCTGGGCCCAAGTCCGTTAGATCAGCAATCCCCAATCTTTCCAGTTTAGCAGCCTGGCATGGGGTGTGTATGAGTGGCAAGTGCATGTGCATGTGTGAAGCTCCACTCACATGAGTAAAGGGCGCATGCATGAAGCTTGCCACATGAATGCAAGCACCTTCTGTTGATGCAAATGGAGCGTCATGCATATGCGCTTGCCTATCTCTCCTGCAACCCAGTTTCAATAGTGGGTTGGAGCCCAGGAGCTGTGAACTGCTGCCTTAAATGAGATTACTGATTACCAGTTTGGAAGTTTTTGCACAATTTCTGAGTCCCATTTTGTAAGCAATAGAAAATTGGCAGCTTAAATCAAAGCCATAAATTGTAGTTGTGCAGTTTTTCTGCTTTTTCTCCTGTTTTTTTTAAAAAGAAGTTTAATGAAGATTTTCATCTCTTAAACATTGTTATCTATGACAATGTCATACTCCACCCCCCCACCCCCGCATCCCCAACAAAAAAACCCAGCAACAAACAGGGTAATTTTGCTTCCAATACTTCAGTGGCATCATTATGACAAGTCTGCAGTTTTGTTGGAAAAAAAATTGAAACTGTTTTGCCATTGCCTCCTTTTTAGGGCTGAGAGATGGGCTGGCCCAAGGACAGGATTAGAACTCACATTTTCTTGCTATAGTCTGACATCTTCATCACCACATCAAATTGGTTTTCTTCCAATATTCTTTTCTACTGATATAATATTTAAAATAATTTTATTCTGTGATGTAATATTTAAAATAATCAGCATTTTTGTATAAAAAAAACTAATACATTTTATTGAGCAGTAATTGATCGGTGTTACCATTTTTTGCTATGTCAATGGCAGATAATGGTGAATAGATAATAGCCTTAATAAAACCTGAAGATCAAAACTATGCAAGCAAACAACAAACATTAAAAGAATACATGGAGGATCATTTAAATATCTGATAATTGGAAACTAGCTTTTATGAATTTGCGAATATACCGAGCTTGTGTAAAATATTGAGTCTTTTGATATTTCTGCATTTATTGCTAGCATGTGTGCTTTATTTTTCAGGTTGTGGACTCAAGACTTGTTTCAGTTTTTGATGCTAGAGAACTAGAATTGGTAATCGCTGGCACAGCTGAAATCGACCTTAATGATTGGCGCAATAACACAGAATATCGGGGTGGTAAACATTGCAATTATCCTTCCTTTCCATTTTTTCATTTCATAAGTCCTGTTAATGCTGGGAATCCTGTCTTTATTGTCTGTAAAGTAGTTTTATGTGTCAAATTACTTACTTTATAGATTGTAGATTGGTTTATATGTCTAATAGCTATACAATTTTTTATATATATACATATTTTTTATACATATTTTTTTATACATATATGGGTTAAGCTTAATTCAGATATACCAGCAATTACATAAAACAAATGTGGAAAAAACACATATATCTTGGGCAAATTTGACTAGATACCGCAAAATATAATGTTTAGTTCATCTTCACATCCAGTTGTATCTTTTTTCCCTGGTTCTAATGCATTTGTCCTTTATCCATCTTCTCTTTTAGGTTACCATGATGGCCATATAGTAATACGATGGTTCTGGGCTGCAGTAGAAAGGTTCAACAACGAGCAAAGATTACGGTTGCTGCAGTTTGTTACTGGAACATCTAGTGTCCCTTATGAAGGCTTTGCAGCCCTTCGAGGGAGCAATGGACTACGGCGTTTCTGTATAGAGAAATGGGGTAAAATAACATCACTACCCAGGTATGTTTCATCTTAAAATGATATTCCATCATTCATAGTTGGGTATAAATTTATTTTTATGTTCATATGATTCATATTTTTATTAATAACAAGACTATTTGACATCATCTCTGAATATTCCAATTTATCATATTAAAGACTGCTTTAAAAAAACATCCTAATTATTTTGTGTTATAGAAAAGACAGGCTAAAAGTGATAAAGGACATCAGATCAAAAATGAGGCAGGAAAGAAATTCATTTCAGATTCATAAAGGATAATAAATGATTAAATATTGAGAAATCTTAGTCAACTAAAGCAAGTTTTCCTTTCCTATGTGGCTTTTTGTTTTGCCGTTCTTTCTTTTGTCATTTGCATGGACTGTTAAGGTCACACAGGGTCAAAAGTAAAATACCATGATATACAATCCAGAATAACTAGAAAAACATCAGAGAAAGTAGGGAATTCAAATGCTATCATTATCCTGGTTAAAAAATATTTAATAAATTAATGGTATACAAATTAAAATAAATTAATGGCTGCTCTTTTATTTTCTAAAGTCATACCATCTCAAGTTGCTTAAAAGTAATCCTGGTCCTATAAAAGACAGATTAAAGTATTAAAATTGTTCCTAAAAGATACTTGTAGTTCTTGTTCTTGTCATTCAACTTTTTATAATCATGTGTTGGCCTATACTTGCATTTCTAGAAATCCAAGGTGTGAGAAATTATCAATGCTCAACTAGGGTTACATATATCAATACCCAGACACTATAATTATTATTGCTGATTACTTTAATGCAATTATTGGTCAGTTTAACACTCTTTTGCAAATTTATTTTAAACAGCCAATGCTCCCTAAAACTGACATGGCTGTTTACCAGCCAGTCAATCTAAATATAACATTGCAGGATTTCATTTAGCTCAACATTTGGACAGTTTAGATCCAGATAGACTTAATGAAAACAGTGGTTTAAAAGGGGAGCTTATATTCTGGTGCCCTAATGGGTCCAGTATAGTTGATTATAGCAAGATTATCTGGAGCTTTATTCATTTTATAGCTTACTTCTGTTTTGAAATTCAAGATGATAGTGATTACTTTCCACTATTTTTTTTAATTCTAAAATAAATCTTGAATTACTAGAAGTAGCCCATTGCCTTATTGACATTACAATAAAGAAGCAAGTATGGAACTAATGGTCTCAAGATTTGGCTAATTTTTTATCTAGGCTCTTGACTTTAGAGCCCCTGCTTCAGATACACACACAAATCTGCCTAGCTGACTTCATTGACTAGGTAGTGTCACTATCAGTCAGTTATCCTTTGGACAAGATTTTTTATCAGCCAATGCTGTTTATCCACATAAAAAGTTTAAACCTTGGTATAAGTAATGATTGCATCAAGGGTAAAAAAATCTCTTAAAGGCACTAAATTCATTTTGAAGGAAATTATAAAGACCTTTTGACCTAAAGACCTAAAGAAAATGCAAGCTGCAAGACCGAATTGGAAGAACTTAATTTTGGAGGAAAAACTTAAGAAGGTTGAATCAGTCCTTCATAGAGTAGATGGACCATACCTATATTTTGGTCCTATCTTGCAAACATCAGCAGGAGGATCACTTCTGTAAGATTTTTTAAAAAGAATGTGTTATGATCTCAGATGTAATTCCCTCTTGTAGTGACTCTGGGATTGTCATTTGTGTCTATAACTAACATATCTATAGCCCAATTAAAACCAGATAAGGCACCTGAAGTTGATTTAATTCCCCCAATTTAAAAAAGTAAAACAGATTGTTTAGCTCCAGTTCTGATCACTCTATTCCTGCATATTAACAACAAAAGGCAATTTTTGACTGTAATAATACTAATACTATAATACTGATATATTTTAATATTCATAATTGTTTTTATATTGAAATGTTTTATTATGTTGTAAACTACTCAGAGTTGCTTCAGACCGTGAGATGAGCAATGTGTAAATCTAATAAATATTAATAATTAGAAACAGGCTATTCTTATGATAATTGTTATCATAAAAAAATAAAAGAAACAGACTTGATTCTATTAATTATATGTTTAGTAGTTATTAAACTCTATGCCATCTTTTTATATTTAAAATTAGATTAGGTGCAAAATAAAAATATTACTCCTGAAGGACAGACTGAATTTAGAGGAATAATCATGCCTGAAGAGAAATTCTGGTCCCAATTGCCATTGTAACTATCTATATATTCCTGCAGCTTGCAAAGTTTACCGCAGTAAACTTTACAAAGCTAAACAGTCCCCCAGCTTGCTCTTTTGAAAGGCTTAATATTCTTGAAACTACTCAAAATAGGTCTATAAAAGCCATTCAGATGGTTTCAAAAAATATCAAAAATGGTATCTGAATGTAGAGACAGGTATAGTTTCATTATATGCTAGAACAGGAGTTTCCAACTTGTCAGTCTGAGGGCCAAATTGGACACTTTGCAAACATTTAAGGGGCGGGGGGGGGAAATCAATTTTATAAATGACCAAATAAAAATTAATTGAATGAATGGGTTTTATTTTGCTCAATATGATAGGATTCATAACAACAGCAAAAAAAAGCTGACTACAAAGAAACTATGTTGTGCTTGTATAAACAAATAATATGAGAAAAAATTAGCAAACATAAAAGCAGAGAGAAGCTATGCTGAATCAGGCCAGTGCCCAGCCAGTCCAGAACACCTCTTCCTTCTCTCCTCCCCCCCACCCCCCGCCTGCATAGGCAAAAAAAATGATGCTCCAGCAGGCTTACTCTTCCTTATCTGGCCAAGCCTGAGCCAATTCAGATGGAGCTTTTTTGTGTAGGACAGTGATGGCGAACCTTTTAGACAACAAGTGACCAAACTGTGCGCACGTGCAGACCCAAACCGAAAGGTGTGCACGCATGAATGTGTGTGTGTGCCAACATGCTCATACACATATGCAGACATATGCACATGTGTGTATGTGCGGTCATGCGCACATGCTCAGCAGAGATCCGAAGACCAGCTGGCCGGCGGGAGGCGGGACATCCCAAAACCAACAGTGCAGCAACAGATAAGATTTTTTCTTTTGTGAGCTTCTGTTTCATCATTTGCATATGTGCTGTTTGGAAAGGATCAAAGCACAGCCCATGGGAGGGGCTTGCAGACTGGAACCTTCCAGAGGGCCAGATGTAGCCACGGGCCATAGTTTGGAGACCCCTGTGCTAGGTTATATAGTTTCTTCTTATTGTCTTTGGCTAAATGTAATCCTATTTCCTATAGATTCAGCACTTTTAGAATAGAATAGAATTCTTTATTGGCCAAGTGTGAGTGAACGTACAAGGAATTTGTCTTTGGTGCATATGCTGTCAGTGTACATAAAAGAAAAAAAAATATTCATCGAAAACAAATAAAACAATATAAATCATAGCAATACAAGTAACAAGGTTATATTCCTAAGTGGGAAAAGATAGGTAATAGGAACAATGAGAAAAATAACAGTAATGCAGTCTTAGTAAATAATTTGACAGTATTGTGGGAATTAGTTGTTTAGCAGAGTGATGGCATTCAGGGAAAAACTGTCCTTATGTCTAGTTGTTTTGGTGTGCAGTGCCCTATAGCATCGTTTTGAGAGTAGAAATTGAAATAATTTATGTCCATGACGTGAGGGATCTAGATATTTTCACAGCCCTCTTTTTGACTCATGTAGTATATAGGTTCTCAATGGAAGGAAGGTTGGTAGAAATTGTTTTTTCTACAGTTCTAATTATCTGTTGAAGTTTGTGTCTGTCTTGTTTGGTTGCAGATAGAGGTGTAGATGACAGACTCAATAATTCCTCTTTAGAACTGAATCAGCAGTTCCTTGGGCAGTTTGAGCTTTTTGAGTTGGCGCAGAAAGAACATTCTTCGTTGTGCTTTTTTTATGACTTTTTCATGTTAGGTTCCATTTTAAGTCTTGAGATGTGATAGAACCTAGAAACTTGAAGGTCTCTACTGTTGTTACTGTGTTGTCTAGTATTGTTGAGAACTGATTCCTTAGCTTTTCAGAGTAGCTTCTCTTTGCTACTCTGATCTCCCTTGTTAATATGTTTCTGGCCTGATTGTATAACATTGTATCAAAGGCTTACTCTTTGGTACAACATAACTACTTAGGTTTATCTGTGAACCAAGGTTTATATAAACCTATATTCATAGGTTTCTGGTTGGCACACATAGGTCTTCACAAAAACTGACATATGATGTTACAGTATCTGTGAGTTCATCCAAGTCTGCAAAGGTATATTCAAAAACATTCCAATCAGTGCAGTCAAGGCAAGCCTATAGTTTAGCTTTGTCTCTCAGTCCAAATCCTCACTGATTTAATTGTTGGTTTCATGGTTTTAAGTCTTTGTCTGTAAGCAGATACAAGGTGAATCATGCAATGATCAGAGTGTCCCACTGCTCTTGTGGTAAAGACCGATAAGCATATTTTAATGTTGTGTAGCAATGGTCTAGAGCAGTCATGGTTAACCTTTTCGGCACTAGAACCCAGAAGTGAGCAGCTGTCTGGTGTGCATGCGGATGACAGAACTCAGAAGAGCAGCTGGCAATAGCATGCATGCCCACAGAGAGGGCTCTGAGTGCCACCTCTGGTACATGCTATAGGTTTGCCATCACGAATCTAGAGTATTCTTACCTCTAGTGAGATAATTGACAAGCTGAAAATATTTTGGTAGCTCTTTCCTTTAAGTTACATTTGTTGAAATCTCCTAAAATGATCAGAAGTGAATCTGGATATTTAACTTCAGCCCACAATCTGGTCAGCTAGAGTTCGTAATGCATTGTTAATACAAGCTTGTGGAGAAACATACACAGCAATTAGGAGAAATGACGAGAACTCCCATGGAGAATAAAATGCAATTGATAATTAATGTCTCTAAGACCAAATCACAGATTTTCTTTAGTATACCCTGTTTTCCCCAAAATAAGACATCCCCTGATAATAAGCCCAATTGGGCTTTTGAGTGCATGGCAAAAAGGTTAAGCGCTTATTTCAGGGTTCAAAAAAAATATAAGACAAGGTCTTATATTTTGGGGAAACACAGTAGTTAGATTTCAGGACCAGTGGCTGTTATGTTTATGTTAATAATAAACATAAGCCTCCTCCCTTCTTTTTACCTGATGTTTCTGCAATTCTGTCTGCTCTTTTTATCTGAAACCCTGGGATATGCAGGCTGCTATCTCAATTGACTCATTTAGCCAGGTTTCAGTGAAGCAGAGAGCTGCTGAGTTGTAAAAATCAGAATTGCATCTATTTAAAAAGTATTTCATCCATCTTATTAGCAAGTGAACATAAATTAGTCAGAAAGAGTGAAGGGAGAGAGGTTATTATCCTTAGTCTAGTCAAAATTCCTGCTCACTTACCCCTTCTTCGCCTCTAGGGTCTCCTCCATTTGTTTTTGTTTATCCATTGTTCAGAGGAAGTTGCTTCTTCCTGTGTTAGAAACTCTTCTGCATTTGTAAAGACGTGTGTGTGTGAAGTCACAGAAAGCTGCCCAAAAAGAAAAAATGCTTGATGCTTAGCAGTTGGGCTCTTGAGTATAAAATCTGTAGTGAATCACAGAGAATGATTAAAAAAACAGCAAAACTATTAGAGAGCATTTCACCAAGGCTGCCGTCGTCAGCACCATCTTGGCAACCTTAGAGATTGTTTTAAATAATCACGGTTTTTAAAAGCCATAGATAAAATTCATCTACTGGGCTTCTTTATGGAAAATATGTGCTCAATATGTTTTGACAATGTTAGAAGTGTTGTCATACATTGAATTTCAGATATAGATCTCCAACAAATGTAAGCAATCTCACTTCGAAAGGCCTCTTATTTGTCATTAATCACAATTTTGAAATTTTGTAAGGCTTTCACTTTAGTCAGGCTGGATACTCACCCTCAGAACTCCTTTTTGGAGTATTCCTATGATTCTACAGTTACTTCCATGTGATAATGCCTCAACAAAAACTCTAAGCAACACTTTCATTTATCTGATCTTGAAGAAAATTCCAGGCAGAGAGTATAATTTCCACTTCTTTTAAAAACATCCTCCCAGATTGCCAAATTTGTGCTACCATTTATGCAATATATTGCACCATTAATTAAATCTGAATATTTGTTTATTCATCATTTATACTAAAATAGTCTTCACTTAACAGCAATTCATTCAGCAACTATTAGTTATGATGTTGAACAAATAGTAGTTGTGGATTGTACCTCAAAGGTATGGCTGTTACAGTCCCCCTGAATTCACACAAGATATGGTCTTTAAAACTATATTTAAACATGCAATATCTGCAATTAATTCACTATCAGTTATAGTGAAAAACCAATGAATAGATCAATTAAATAAATAAAAAAGGAAAAAAGGAAAACATCCAAGTCGTTTGCATTGCACTAAAAATCATTAATCAGTTTAGATGGTTCATAAAGAATTACATAAAATGGCAGAAATCACCAAGAGTCCAATTTGGCATCTTGCCATTTGGAGAAGTAGAGAGTAACCATACTTTCTGAATATTTGAATTAGGAGATAACTGAGTCTAGAGCAGTGGTTCCCAACCTTTTTTTGACCATGCCTCATCTAAGCATCTCTAAAATTGTGATATCCCCCGTGACATATAATTCTTACTAGTCAAAAAGTGAATTCCTACTCATGCAGAGGAAGCCTAAAAGGCCATTAACTTGGTTTCAACATGGTTCCAAAAAACATGGCATCATGTAAAAGAAAAATAAAAGAAAGAAAGACAGTAGAAGTACCGAGAAACTTAAAAAATAATAGTATGAAGAGATATGAAACAATAGCAAATAAAGTTTCAGAATATATAATAGAGAACTGAAATGCATAAATATGAAATCATTTTAATGATTTTTCTGTAATACTTTGAGCATATTAATTACTATACATATTAAAATAAAAGCACCTAACAAATTTCAAAATACAATTTGAACTTACCTCAATATCATATTTACAATGCAATCCTATGTGTGTCTACTCAGAAGTAAGTACCATTGTCTTCAATGGGGCTTACTCCTGGGAAAATGTTGTAGGATTGCAGCTTTAGTCTAATGTTAGTGAGATTGAGCGAAAGGGAGGTTGTAACCTATGACCCCACTGCTCACCCACTCTTCGTGGGGCAATGCTTTGGTAAGTCAATAGGTGGAGGTGAATCACACAGGTCTGGAGGGCCTACACATGCGTGGCCCAGCCCCAGATTGCTCTGAGAGGAAAAGTCTTGTAAAACATGGCCTGGGAAAACACAGACTAAAAATAACTGTAAATCCAACAATTTCTTAGTTAAACCTGGGCCCTGGTTCTGTTTCCTCACTGCTGGGCTTCCCCCAGCAGATATCTACTCTATCTCCCCACAAAGCAGCTCTCCCTACACCCATCCAGCAGCAAAGCCCACAGGAAAATGAGAGACTCTGCCAGTCCCATGATCCTTAGTGGGAACACATCTGATTGGCTGGGAGTTGCTCCCTCCTCCCCACAGCTGGGATATCCTTTTCAGACTAGGTCCTAGGAAATGCACTTTAACGAAGACAACAATAGGTAAATGAATCATAGCTGTTTCATCACAAATATGTAAGAACAATTAGTGGGCTTTCAAAAATTCAGTTAATAGCTCATTTTCGAATTGCCCCCATGAAAAATCAAATTGGCCCACCCCCTTGGGGCCTGGGCCCCACATTGGGAACCACTGATCTAGAGTTACAGCTGCAATACAGGTCTGTCAATCTTCTAGTAAGCATTACTATTACAGCTTAAAAGGAAAGTACCTAATTCTTGTCCTTTGTTAACATTTTTCCTTTCCAGTCTTTCCTGCTGGTTGTGGGAGTTATGTTTACAGTTCAAATGAGAAATTGTGACTAAGGGAAAATCTGGAGAGAAAAATTGTGCATAGGATTCTGATTAAAGAAATAGTGTCTCAAACCCATTGTTAATTTACATCAGTGGTTCTCAAGCTCCTTAATGCCGTAACCCTTTAATACAGTTCATGTTGTGGTGACCCCAAACCATAAAATTATTTTTGTTGCTACTTCATAACTGTAGTTTTGCTACGATTATGAATCATCATGTAAATATCTGATATCAATATTCTCTGCTGTGGTAGAAGATAAGAGAAGCCC
>JANHFM010003704.1:178822-189663 GCA_032468115.1 Grayia smithii
GTAGCTGGGAGACAGGTACGTGATCAGCAGGCCTGTCTGAGCTCCAGAATCCCACTTCAGCAGAAGGGACTCACACCCGCCTATCTGAGGGACATAAACAAATAATGTTTTAATTGATGATGGGTTTTTGGTTGAGTTTTATGATCATAGATGATTTAAGATTACTATTTCAAAATGTTTATGTCTCCCAGAGCTTCTAAGTGGGGCAGTATATCATATTTGTAATAATTAAATAAGCAAATAAATATATTCTAGTTAGGAATGGCAAAAACAGGAATCATCTTTTTGGTCTTATTTGAAGCTGATTCTAATATTGAAAAACCAATGGTCATTGGTTTATTTGTTTGTTTATATCCTCCCTTTATTATCTTTACAAATAATTCATGGTGACAAATATATCCAACACATCATCTTCCTCTTATTTTTCTCCTATTTTATTTTTTATTTTATGCCAACACATGTATGTGGGAGAAAGAGAGTGGGGAGCGGGGGTAAAAAAAAAAAGAGAGATTTCTATTTTGAAGCTCAGGATAATTTATTGGCACCCTCTTGATTTTGACACATTTTCCTTGTTGCCATTTTTCAGCATGTTGCAATATCCATTATCCATGCTTTAAATGTCACTAAATTCTGAGTGAATCAAAATAATCTGTCCATGTTTTCAGAATCTATTGCAGGAACCTGTATTTTACTGATTTACTTTTATTTTTGTTTTATTTTGAAATTGAAGGCACTCTTATTCAAATTTTAGTTATTTAGTTTAGTTATTCTACTTCTATGAAGTCCAGCATGGCACACATAATTTTCCATAAGCACAGCCATTTAATTTTACAGTTCATTTCACTGGCAAATAAAACTTGTGTGTGTATGTATGTGTATGCGCGCGCATGCACACACACACACACAGAGATGTGTGCCTGTGTCAGTGGTGAAATTCAAATTTTTTACTACCTGTTCTGTGGGCTAGGCTTGGTGGGCGTGGTGTGGCTTGGTGGGCATGACTTGATGGGCATAGCAGGGGAGGAATACTGCAAAATCTCCATTTCCACCCCATTCCAGGGGAAGGATGCTGCAAAATCTCCAGTCCCACCCCACTCTGGGACCAGCCAGACATAGTATTTGCCAGTGCTCCAAACTACTTAAAATTTCCACTAGCAATTCTCCAAACTACTGAAAATTTCTGCTATGGTTCTCCAGAACCTGTCAGAACCTGCTGACAGGTTTCACCCCTGTTGTGTGTGTATGTATATGTGTGTAAGATAGAGAAAGAAAAAACCCAACATGATTAAAGCTGGATTTCTTTTGGCTGAATCCAATACTGATTGCTATCCATACGTCTTTAAGCGGCAAAAATTTAGAAGAGCACTAGAGCTGTCACATAGAGATCATTTGGATTTTTGAAACTTAGAAATGGCATGCTTATACGTAGGGTTAAATTGCTCAGAATGATTTATATTCCTTTCCCTTTCTCTTTGCTGCTATTTGTAGTGAAGTTAGGCAACACAATAATACACATGTACCCACACTCACAGATATGCCAGATCCTCATAACCTATTATAGGAGGAAATATAAAGAAGATCCTTTCTTCCCACACAGGTTTTATGTAGCAAGTTGCAGCCTCCCAGCTGCAAGTTGGAAAAATCAGAGCAATGGTGATAAAAATGTAAACTGTCTGGGTAAAACAACATTTACCTAAACATTACATGGCTTACAGCTCTTAATATAGTTGCTCCATAGTAAATATGTTTCTAAAGGGTTTTTATTGTAATTAAACTCTTCGGGCTGCAGTGATTCTTTCTATCCAGCCTCAGACTTCACTGCCCATATCAGGAGCAGAAAAACATTCCCATTACAAGCCCAGTGGAAGGTGATTTTGAGACCTTTCCACTGATGGCACATAGCCTAAAAAAGAGATTCCACCTGGGAATATTTACAGGGAAATCCCTGTAGTACTAACCAACATCTAACAATTTACTGTATGCAGTTCGGGAATATGTATTTTTCCTTTCCATTTATATCGGTATTGAATAGAGAGATAATCTGAGAACAGAAAAAAAAAGTGTGTGACCAACCATAATAGTAATAATTTCAAAGGCAGCTTTACTTGGAACATCTTATATCCATATAAATATATGTTATTTCTAATGTTGTTAAATAGCAACATCTGCCTATCCCAGGTTCTTGGTAAGGACTTGATATGTGAACAAAAATGCCAAATCCAGTATAAACATCTGGATGACTGGACGCCTAACTATAATGCTGTTAATTAAATAATGAAATCATGAATTATTTTAATTTATTTTGTTTTTTACACATTTTTCTAGGAAGACTTTTATTTTTGCTTTTTTTGATAAATATGGCCAGATACACGTGATCTCTTAATCTATGTTTTGTGACTTGGCTTCATCTATAATTATCCAATTTTGAAAATATATTATTTTATGTCCATGTGAAATTGTAGATAGTTTTGTTTTCTTCTTTCCTAGTGTATCCAAAGTATAATCCCATGAATATGAATGAAGAAAAAAATCAGTTTTATCAACAGCTAAAGAATTTTCTGTCCTTGAATCTGTGGTAGTTGATGATGAGTAGGTGTGACTTTTTGACATGTCCTAATTTGCACTATAGTTAGTTTCCAGGAAACAGCCTCTGTGCCTTTTGATTTCGGATAGATAATCCCACAAATAACATAATGTAAATTTCTTTAAAGCAAAACTGGATCTTCCAGAATTGTTATCTAGCAATCATGTTCACAGTTAAAGCAAGGAAACAGAACTGCATTCTGAGGTTCTGCTTTCCTGCTAATTCTTAATTCTAAGAATTCTTAAAATTCTTAGTTTTTCCATTGCTATCCCCAAATGTCTTTTTTATTCAGATGTCGATCCTATGAAGATTGTTGTGGTTCAAGATGCTGCGTGAGAAGTCTGTCAATCCAGCGACTATGGTATTTTTGGTAAGTTGGTAAGCAACTAGCAAGGTTAATGTGATATTCATGAAGCCTTCCTTTGTGGTTAATTTACTATGAAAATGAATTTAAGTGCCTAAGGCAGCACTTCCCCATCTAATGCTTTCTAAATCAGTCAGACAAGAATTCCTGTATTACTAATATCCAATAAAGTATATGGATATAACAAGAAAAAAAGATTAAATCTAAAACAAGAGTCAGTTTTCCTTTGGGCACATACAAGCTTAGAATGAATGATAGCATCAAGACAAATACCTCTTCCACACCATGAAGCCTCCCTCTGGTCATCCCTTCTTCCTTTAGATGCAGTCTCTAACTCCCTAAAGATCAGAAGATCTTCCGCCCCTTCAAACCAACCTGGGATTGAGCAGTCCTCAAAGTTTAGACTAATGGCTATTATGTGAACATGCAACAATTATTAGCTTCATTGTCCCAGATGGTCTTTGAGATATGGAAAGTTCGTGGAAAAAACTCTTAATGTATTTTCACCTCCAAAATGTTCAAATATTTCGCCAACTGGGGGAAGCTCTAGGCACCAAAAAACTAATGCTAAGGAAGATGAAATTTATATACCCTGCCTAAACGGTACTTGAAGCATAGTCCTCCCCCCAAAAAATCAATTTTCTCTAAGCCATTTAGGTTTATGGACCATTGATTAATTATTTGTACTGGCATCAATAATTAATTCTACAGTAAATTTTGTAAATAACTAAAGTTTTTTTTAATCCGTTTTTCTGCTCAGGTTTCTTCTGATGATGGGAGTTCTATTTTGTTGTGGAGCTGGTTTCTTCATCCGAAGACGAATGTATCCTCCACCACTGGTTGATGAAACAACTTATAACGTGTCATTCACTCGACCACCTAACTCCAGTACACCAGGTTAGAGATTACAATTGCCGTATCAGGTTTATTTATTTATTTATTTATTTATTTATTTATTTATTTATTTATTTATTTAATTTTAATTTATATGCCACCCAACTCCCAAAGGACTCCGGGCGGCTCACAATAACAACACAATGATATAATATACTGTAAAAAAAATTAAAATCAAGTTAAAACAATAAAATAACAAGAACACTTATATCCCGTTTGGGGCCAGATCTCGCTGGATCACAATAGCGAGATCAACAGCCCCCATGCCTGCCAGAAAAGCCAAGTTTTAACAGCTTTGCGGAAGGCCAGTAGGGTGGAGGCAGTCCGGACCTCGGATGGTAGTTGGTTCCAGAGAGCCGGAGCAGCCACAGAGAAGGCCCTTTCCCGCAGGCCCGCCAGCCGACATTGTTTAGCTGATGGAACCTGGAGGAGGCCAACCCTGTGGGATCTTACCGGTCGCAGGGAGACGCAAGGTAGGAGACGATTTTGGAGATAGCCTGGTCCTGAGCTATGTAGGGCTTTATAGGTAATAACCAACACCTTGAATTGCATCCGGAGACTGATAGGAAGTCAGTGCAGCTCGCGGAGAATTGGTGAAACGTGGTTGTATCTAGGGACACCCACAATGGCTCGTGTGGCTGCATTCAGGACCAATTGAAGTCTCCGAGTGCTCTTCAAGGGTAGCCGCATGTAGAGCGTGTTGCAATAGCCCAATCGTGAGATGACAATAGTCCAATCATGATAATAACAATAACAACCACCTTAAGCTGCTTCCCAGATGCTCCCAAGAGACTTTATTGCTTTACTGACTCTTGGAGAGAGAGAAAAATTAAAAGAACAAAATCTGTACTGCTGGTAGCACTATCAGGATTCCACTTAGACTCTGTAAACAATAACATCCACAACAGTTTTGGATGTATGCAGGGAAGTTTCATTTCTCTCTCCATTTCAGTGGTGAAATCCTGCTAGCTCTGTACGGCTCACGCGAGCCAGTAGCACCAGTAGTGCGTGGTTTGGTCAATTGGTAGCAGCGGCAGCCTGGACGTTGTTACTTCCTGATTTTAACCCTTTGCGCATGCCTCCCTCTTCTTCCTCCCTCTTCCGCTGGTCACGAGCCCCAATCACGTCTCTTCCATCTTGGCACCCTCCTCCTCCAGATGTTGAGGCGACGAGACAGTCCTCTCATTACATAACCTTATTATGGCTTTCATCTCCTCCTCCAGTCCCCGCTACCTTCTTTTCCCACAGTATAGAAGTGGCAGCTTGGAACCTAACTAATAATGCTTCCAAGGCTGACAAGTAGTTGATAGAATTGGGAGCTGGAAATATCCATTTCTAGCCATTATCTTTCTATCCCTCTGACTTCTCTTGATTCTCCTGGAATTATCCATGACGATAAGTTTCCATCCTGTTGTTCATGTTGCTTGAACTTTGCTTGAAACAAGCAAAGAAATTGGTTTCCCAAGAAAGTGGGAAGGATCATTCTCAGATTTTGAAGGAGCTGCCACAAACAAGCCTCTGAATGTCTCCAATTGTGGGGAAACAACTAAAACTTAATTCAGAGAAAAGGGATTCTGAGGACTGGTTTCAGGATTTGGGTGAAATGCCTACTCTTTATGAAGTTATAGTTCTCCTTAAGAACTTTGTTCCCAGCTGTGATGATTTCCTGGATCCAGTTTTAACATTGGATATCCAACTACATCTTATCTGAAGAAGACATATCTGGCTTTGATGACTCCTGCACTTCAGTCCTCAAACTGGGTGACTATAATTCATTCTTTGTGCATTGGACCCTTCAAAGGTTTCAGTAATTGCAGCTGACCCAAAATGAAGCAAGTCTCACATATTTCCCCAATATTCAATAACTGAATATTGAATATTCTGAATTGCCTTCAGAAACCAATTCAACTTGCTTACAAAGTTGTACAAATCCTTGCATGACATAGGACCCAGCTACTTACAGGACTCCCTATTTCAGCACAGATTGCACATTATTTATATTATTAATGTGGTAACTGTTGTGTGTCCTGCAATGTGTATGTTTGGCAAATCAGTCAACTCTGATTTCTACATTGCTTTTTGAAAAAAAAATGCAATCTAGATATAGGCTGGAGCAGAAAACTTGCTTAGTCATTCATACCTTAGTAGTGGCACATTTGGACTATTGCAATGCTCTCTACATGGAGCCATCCTTGAAGAGCATTTGGGACCTGTAACTAATCCAGAATGCTATAATATGTGTAGTTGAGGCATCCATATAACATCTCTGTTTCATGAACTGCACAATGCAATAGTAGCTTTTTGGGTGCAAATCAAGATAATGGTTGTATGGTGCAAGGCAAGATAAGGTTATCTGCAGAATTGCTTAATTAGAATTTTCTCTACCTGTTCCACCAGATTTGACAAGGTGAATATGCTTCGGGTTCCTTTTGTGAAACAACGGCATATCTTCTTCTTCTTTTAACAATCCATATTCCCTTGCAGGGTGGAGTCTGGACAACTGGCTGGAGCTGAGTGTTTACTGGCCGGATACCCTTCCTGTTGCTAATGCGGAGCTTCCTTCAGCAGATATATTCTCATTGTGCCCAGAGAGAGAAATAACTGCGTCTACCTAGGATTGAACTCACAGCCTCCTGATTGTGAAGCAAAAGCTCCACCTCTAGGCCACTGCACGACTCCAAACAATGGCACATAAACGAGACCTATGAAATGTATCCTTTCTGTCTCAGTGCTTGCCTATGGAACAATATTCTCCCTGAAATTGAGATGACCATGACATGGTTGGTCATGGTATGGAAAGATCACAAAGGCTTTTCCCTCAGCCAGAATGCATGTTGAGTACAATATATATTGTGACGAGATGTGCGATGTTTATTAGCAGCATCGGTTGCATTGCATTATTGTTTATTTGTACTATGTTATTTTATGCTTTATGTATTTTTAGTCTCCCAGATTCACTACACTGAGCTGAGTGGCCACATAAATCCTACACATTCATGATGCCTGTGCCTTCTTTTATTTTAGGTTTAGGAGGGAGCTTAAAATAAACATGTTTACTCCGACTTATTAACCATTTCAATTGTTTTACTTAATTGGTTTAACATTTTAATTGTTTTAAAATATAAAGGGGTTACTTCTTTTAATAGTGTTTTAACCTGTGTTTTAATTATATTTCTGCAACCTGTTTTGAACCATTAAGAAGATGGGCAGCACAACTTATTCTAAATAAATATACAAACCGACCTAGCACATGCAGGTTTAACAGGTGAAGTTAAAGCTTCAACTTGCAGAATTTCCAGGCTAAGTGGAATTTGGAGAACTGTGAAGTTTGCTGGTTAAAAATCCTATAAAATTAACTTTATCTGGAAGATTTCAGGGTGGAGAAGCTTGCTCTGGAAAAACAATATCTAGAAAAAGAGAAAAATGTATTACATAGGCTGGTTAAGAAATAAGTCAACTTTTAAAAAGTATTGCTTATTTGGACAAAATCTGATTTGGAAACAGTCATCTTGGCAAACACACTGCATGAATGCATATTGCCTTCATATTCCATATGTGCAACTGATTAAAAATAAAAATCGGCAAGTTTAAATTAATTTTTCAAACCAAGACACTTCTATAAGCAAGTGCCTATGGTTTGCACAGCTGATAAGATACAGTGCACATTTTCTGAATTATTAATTGCCTATTTAAAAGCATGACACACAACTATCCTACACAATTAATTTCTGAACATCCAATTATCCAATCCTGTCACAAGTGGTGATGAAAATTTTTAAATACATATCTAGTCTGAAGGAGTCTGAGATTTTTATGTAGCCAATGGTTATTACTCAACTCTACAGTCACTGGTTATTATTTTTAGGAAAAAAAATATTGAATATTTTAACAGAAAGCAGAAGCTGTTGTCCTAAATACTGTATTACTGTGAATGTGATATTTTATGAATTTTAATTAAGGTTGGCAATGACAAGGACTTAATATGATGATACTAAAATTCCTGCATTTTCTGAAATAGGGCCAGACTGCTAACCATTTTAAAATAAGTTTTAATGAAAAAGGGAACTGTAGATGCTTTTGCTTGGATTTATCTTTCATATAGAATAATCTTATTTAACGGGCTCAGAACAACTTAAAAAAATCATTTTCAGGAAATGTTGAGAGTTCTCAAGCCAAGTAACTGGAAACCTTTTCACATCACCTTTGCCATCATCGTAATAATTATTTTCATACTCTTATGTGGTGCCTGTCCCTTCCTTGAATTCTTCAGCATTCTCTTGATCTAGAGCAGGAAACTACAAACTTGTTACCTTTAAGATTTGTGGACTTCAGCTCCCAGAATTCCTCAGCTAGTTATGATGGATGGGGAATTCTGGGAGTCAAAGTCCATAAGTCTTAAAGTTGCCAAGTTTGGAGACCCCTGATCTAGACCATGGGAATTCTGGAAGCTGAAATTCACCAGTCTTAAACTTGCCAGGATGGAAATTGCTGAGTAATGGAGTTACCAAAACTAGAGCCACCTTTAATCTGTCCCACTGTCACCCCATCTCAAGTTCAGCTGATTATATATTTTGTACTGAAGGAAGAATACAAAGGAATAAATTGACCATTTTGGGGGTGCAGTAAACTCTTTTGCCTATTTTGTAGGATAGGCTGGATGGAAGAAGCTGAGATAACATGGAGCATCGTTTTCTAGAAGGCACCCTTTCCTGGACTGGGATGCACTGTGCACAATCACTCATGCCCTCGTCACCTCAAGGCTGGACTACTGCAATGCTCTCTACATGGGACTGCCCTTGAGGTACACACGCAGGCTTCAGCTAGTCCAGAATGTGGCTGCGTGGATAGTTATGGGAGTACTGCGATACTCCCATGTAACACCATGACTGCGCGAGCTGCACTGGCTTCCTGTTGCTCTCCGTGTGTGCTTCAAGGTGCTGGTTTTGGCCTATAAAGCCCTTCATGGCTTAGGCCCAGATTACTTGCAGGACCACCTTCTGCCGCAAGCATCCTCCCAGCGCCCGGTGCGCTCTCATAGGATTGGCCTCCTCAGGGTGCCCTCGGCCAGGCAATGTCGGCTGGCGACACCCAGGGGAAGAGCTTTCTCTGTGGGAGCGCCGACCCTGTGGAACGATTTACCCACTGAACTTCAGACCGCCCCAGACCTCCACTCCTTCCGCTGCGACCTGAAGACGTGGCTTTTTTTACCAAGCAGGCTATGGCTGACCATTTTAAATCACTTTTTAAAACTTTTAAATTATAAATTTTTAACTTTTATTATTGCCCCATTTTAATCTTTATAATGTCTGTTATTTGTCCATGTCGTATATGTTTTTGTATCTTTCATGTTTTTTATCGTAAGCCGCCCTGAGTCCTTCGGGAGAAGGACGGCATATAAATTAGATTAAAAATTAAAAACAATTTTCCAAAGCACCAAAAGGCAAGCAAGAAAAAAATGGATGGAAACTAACCAAGGAGAGAAGCAACCTAGAACTAAGGAGAAATTCCCTAACGGTGAGAACCATCAACCCATGGGACAGAAGTTGCCTTCGGAAGTTGTGGGAGCTTCATCCCTGGAAGCTTTCAAGAAGACTGCCATTTGTCAGAAATGGTGATGGGTCTCCTGCTTGGGTGGGTTGGACTAGATGACCTCCAAGGTCCCTTCCAACTCTGTTTGGCTGAGGAGCCTCTGGCTCACCTGCCTCCTGCTGGCTTTGGGCCCAAGCAGAAACCTTTGCTCCCCACAGAAACTCCTCCTTGAGAAGGGAGGCTGGTCTCACCTGAGCCAGGCCTTGGCTGAAGATGGGGGGAGGGGACAGAGGGGGCCGGGAGGGCTCGAACTGGCCTTGCAGGAGACGCTAAGCCACAGCGAAAGCGGCCCCAGCCCCTGTTGCCCGGGAGAGGGAAAACCGTGCAGGGCGCAGCCTGAATTCCAGCTGATTTAGTAAAGAACGCGAAAGGGAGAAACGGGGAAGCCGGGCAGAAAGCGGCCGAAGCCTCAGGAAGGAAGGGAGCCAAGTAGTTGAAAGGAGCCGAGGGGCGGAGGGGGGAGCCCCGGCCAAACACTGGCCCTGCAGCCGCCCTCGCAGGGAAGGTCGGAGGACAAAAGGGGAGCCGGGCGGGTGATGGGGAGGCTGTTCGCGCATTCTTCTTCCACAAAATAAAGAGAGCCAAGTCGGAGCTTCTTCCCGGAAGGCACCACGAGACGAAGCGCTCAGCCCTCCGACGCCTCCCCCGGGGCTCCCCCTGAGCCTCTCTACCTGGGCCTCCACCTGGCCGACCCGCCCTTCCCGTCCCTGCCCCTGGCCGGCTCCAGGCGGCCTTCCGGGCGCCCCGCTGACTCGCCTCTACCCGGCCGGCCGGCCGCCGCAGCGCCTTCCGAAGGCGGCCCCGTTCGACGGCGGCCCCGAAACCGGCCCCACCCGGGTGGCGTCGAGCGCAATGGCGGCGCGGTGCCCCCCCCTCCCCCCGGTGTCTGAGGCAGCTGCGGGCGGCGCCCTCCCTGCCAGCCCTTCCGAGAGCGGCTTACCATTGTGGTGGCGTCCCGCTCAAGCCCCGCCAGCCTCTGCCCGATCCTTGGCGCTCCCCCCCGCGCGTCCTACTTCCTCCTCCGGCCGCGCCGCCACCTCCTCGCAGGTAGCCCTGGGCGGACCCAGCCACCGGCCCTCCCTCTACGGGCGACAGAGGCCCGTCTGCCCGGGGCCCGAGGCCAGTCCCGGTAGCAAATGGACCGAGCAGGAGCGGCTGCCCTCCTCGGCCCCGGCGCCAGCCCAACGCCTTCTCCAGCCACGGAAGGATCCGGCGGAATCCAAGCCGCCTCGAGAGCCAGGAGGGTCCCCGGCTTCAGGCCTCCCGGGGAAGGGAAGGGGGCGCGGGCGATGATGCCTCGGTGCCGCGTGGCAAAGGCGCTCCCCTCAGGGCAATTGCAGAGAGTGGCTTGTATTGCATTCATTGGATTCTGGATGCTGTAGCTCATCCCAATCGGACTCGGCCTGGAGT